>JARYHS010013631.1:14789766-15009296 GCA_031002005.1 Vandiemenella viatica | reverse complement strand
GTCACAAACCTACTGTAAAACTAGGTCCTAGAAATTAGCAACAAATTAAATTTCTGCATTTTTCTAATTTGCAAACGTCTGAGTCATTGTCTATTTTAAGAAAGGTCTTTCTCCCACCTTTAAATATATAACTATTAAAAAAAAAGTAAATATTTTCGATGTAAAATGATTTTGCATTTAATGAAAATTTTAGGTGGACCTACACTACTTTGAAACTACTGGTACTTCATCAAGCTTCTATACAACACGTTAACAAACGCATTAATCCAGTCCTATTGAATAGACGTGGCAATTTGTTTAAAACACGACCTTTTTAAATTGCAGGTTACAATCATAACTCAGCTGCAAGTTTAAAAATATTAAATTCATCTACTACAATATATAAAGCATTTGAAAAGTGGTAAAACTTGTCAGCAAAGTAGAAAACGTTGTAGTGGACCGTTTTAATAATTACAGTATATTTTGGGAGATGTAAAAATATTTATATGATAATGTATGAGCGGCGGCACTCACTGGCAGTAAGCGCCTGGCGTGGGATGTCGCAAGACAGCTCAGCAATAAATCCAGGTCGGCGAGCAATAGTTATGGAAACTGGGGTCGTGTAGAAGCTTCGAGAAACGCTAGCTGTCAGTTGATTGCCCTTAGAACGGGGACAGAGTACGCAACTGACGAAATATAAGCGCGAGCTCACCGAGGCTCGAGAGAAGTCGGGGGAAGTCGGTCGAGCCAAGTTCGAGTGACTAAGCAGCCACTATGCTGCGTTAAACATCGAGTTGGGAACGAAGGCCAGCTCTGCCCGCTAGTCAGCTGATCTGCCATAACCAATGTAAGTCCATCAGTCTTCTATATTACTAAGTGCTTGGAGTCCTGCTCGTGGCCAATGGACAAATGTAACAGCCCGCAGTGAAAGAATAAAACTATGTACGCACTTAGTGTCTTTCATTAGTGCCAGTCAGTAAGATCCAGGTTCAGGTACCTAGCCTAAGTAAGATAGCCAAAGCCGAGACGGAAGTACCAAGAACGGGAGCCGCAGCAGACTCGCCCCAAGTAAGTAAAACTGGCTAACGCCCACAGTGACCACATACGACTTATCCATCCTGACGAATAAGTAACGGACCGGCATAACAGAATAAAAGGAGTCTACTACAATTGGTGCCAGAAAAAATTGGAGCCAGGAAGAGATGAAAACGGGTAAAAAGACACCGCAACTGGGTGTCAGAAAAATTTAGAGCCAGGAAAGGAAGAAGACGGAAAGTTAAGTAACTTAAAACTTCTTGGTGGCGAAGGTAATTTCTTTGGCTACAGAAGATCATTTAAATTGTATGTAGTAAACTGTGGAGAGAAGAACTTAATTTTTATTGGGCATTTAAAATGATGGCATTGGTTAAAGAAAGTAAAACGGCTGTGCTAGCGGGTCGGGTGAAGAAGGAGGTTGGCGCAAATACGTTACGCAGTAGTCAGCTGTTCCAGAAAATGGGAGCGGTGACGCAGCTGAGGAGCGGAGCCTTGCTGACGCGAGACGACGGGAGGGTCACCGGCCAACAGTTCGAGCGCGGCGCGGCGGACCTGTGGCGGCGGTCGACGACGAGTGATAGCAGCTTTGGACGACGGTGGTGATAGACTCGGTGAGTGGAAGCTAACCCAGTATGTCTCAGAATAGAACGGACAGGAAGCTGTGTAAGATTTATACCAAAAATTTGCAGCTAGTTAGTACACTTTTGTCCCGTGGCATCACTTTTTCGGGAAATCATGGGGAAAACATTCGGATTTTCTTTGTTCGATTAACGTTTTTAGCATGGTTACAGATATTAAATTAAGAATCCTTGAAAGTCGGTTATTTGGATTGTCGTGTACATCTGCTAAAATAGTATAAAATGGGGTTGAAATGTAATATGAAATTCTATGTTATGTTAAAAGATGTTTAGCATGCGACTAGTGTTGCACAAAACCTTGAAGCTTATGGGCTGTGAATAACCTTCAATTAAATTTATTAACTGACGAATAAAAGTATACAATGTGTAAAATCTCAGTTGCTTACGTTGGCAACCCTGACAAGCGCACTGTAAAGTTGAAACGGGAAATAGATGCGCACTTTTTAAATTCGAAAGGGAAACGGAATGGCTTAATGGGAATTGTATTATAAGTGATGTAGAATAAGAGAGAAATTTAAGTGCTGCTAAGAATCAAAATTCGCTTACTAGATAAAATCGGATGTGAGAAACAGTATTTGAAATAAAAAGTAAATTAAATATTTCATGCAAAATTCTGTATTGATATGTAGTAGGCCTAATGTTATTTTTGTGTTAAATAATGTAAGAGATGTCTACCAGTCCCTCGGGTGCAATAAAAATACGCGCGGAGTAATTTAATTGTTTCACGGACTCTCTATGAAAGTTTAGGCATACTTGTGCATAGTTGTGGTTTAAGATTTGTGGTAGGACTAAAATTGGAGATTTTATACAGTAAAGTAATGATTGCAATTAAATGTAAAAGAAACTTGAAATAGTAATGTGTGTGAAATTCATTGTAGTGGCATAATATCTAATGTAAAGCATTGTGGCATAATATCCTATGTAAAGCATTGTGGCGGAATATTGTATAAACGTGGCAGAATTTCGAAGAATGTGGCAAATATTATCGAAGGGCAGACCGTAGCGTAAATTTTCGATGGATTGAGTATCCGTACTTGGAGTATTTAACGGTTGCTTAGTGCAAATCACGCGAGTGTATCTTTCGCGATCGTTTTAAGGGCCATACGAGGATTCAGGTGATTGTTTTGGAAATGCGCACCTAAAATAGTTACCGCAATACGGATCCAAACCGCCTAACAAATACGCCAGTATGAGGAGTCGGGAATGTGTGTTCTGCTATACGACCCGTCCAAGGTCAAGCTCGTTCACAGGGGAATAGTGTGATGTGATTGATGTAAGAATCGGAGTTGCGTGATTGTCTAATAGCCCTAGGAAGTTTTATGAAAGATGAAAATAATGCAGTAATGTTACGGAGACATGTTCTTCATCGTTCAGGCGATGTGAGGCAGTAGTCTTCTATCGATAGTAAAGTCGCAATATTGAGATGTAAATGTAGCAATTGAATAAATATGGCCATAAAAGTGTTGAAGTAAGACATGCATGTGGATTAAGTGATTAAATGTGTAATTGTGGAAATAATGATAATGTGATACCCTTAAGGCTGTAAGGGAATGCAGCAGGGAGTAAAAAGATTTTAAACTGATATTGGTGTAATCAGAAATATGATACCCAGGGGTGGATAGGAGCGATCAAAGTAACTCACCTTTTGGGATTATTTTTTGTGGGAATTAATGTGGTGTTAATATTGTAATGAGCACCAGGGAAGAAATAAAGTTTAGAACCAGCCACAAGAGTAATAAACAGTAAAGCCACGAGGAGTATAATGAAGCGTAAAAGTTAAGTCTAACGAATGCTAAGCCACAATAACATGGAATTAACTACTAAGTCACTAAAGGATAATATTCTAAGTCCGAGCAAGCTAAATTACTAAGAAAAAGTATAACATTTGGTACGATGAACGTAGAATTAATGTAAATGTTTTGCATCTCTGCCATACCATTTTGTTTGTCTTTCTTTCTCTGTTAAACGTAATTTCTTCTATAATTACATCCTTTTGCGTAAGTCTGCATTGTATTAAATCCTTGTTAATTAGAAAATAGATTTTTCATTGATTTCTTTGGCATGTGGAAAATTAGGCATACGATGTCATGTGAAGACGTGTTTTTCATACTTTACGCTGCAGGTACGAGAGTATTGTTGGTTAATAGGACGGTCAAAAAGATAATACGGCTGTGCCTATGAAGCGACGGGTCCTGAGTGCAGGTTGTCTCAAGGAACGTAAAATAAACCCGGGGTAGTATTAAAGAAATAGGGCAGGTGGAGTGATAAATGATCTCTTTAAATGACATAGTAGGTCAATTTGAATTTTGGAAGAACAAACCAGCATTATAGGTGCATTAATAACAACATCACTCAGTTTGGTTCCCGAGAAACGGTTATACGCCGAGAAAGATTACATTCATTTATATTATAGGTCTCTGTTACTTGTTCACAATCCTAAACACATGTTTTTTTCTAGAAATTTATCCTCGAGTTAATTTCACTCAGTATGGTTCTAATGTCAGTGTATCACTATTTGGGTAGTAGTTGGTAACTCATTCACGTATGATGATAGCAAATTATGGGATAATCTGTAATTAATCCTTTAAGTATGAAATATGAATAGGGATCTTTAAAAGGAGAATCGATAAAACAGTTCAAATGGGAGTTCCTTAACAAAAGCAAATAAGATAACGCTTTTAATCTCGCGCGAAGGGAAAATCCAATTACAATGTAATCACATGTTATTTGAGGGAAACAAGCAAATGAGTAAAAGGGAAACACGTAATACCACCAAAAGAAAGTGGGAAAGGGACACATCACTGCAACAGAATCATTCAGATAACTTAAGAAATAAAGAGTAGTTACCTGGGAAATAAGCTGAAAATAATGATTGTTTTAACCCTGCAAAGGTGTTGCCAAGGAGGAAGTGGAACAGTAATATCAAAGTAAGAATTTTAAGGTCAATAAGTGAAGCAATTTAAAGTTAGACCAGAATTATGAATTAAAATTTTAATGAAACCTTGTAAACTGGGTTGGTTTCGACTCAACGAATCTGTGTTGAATTCTAGTCAAGAGAATCATTTTTTTTTTTGAGTGAACCTAAGTGCAAGTTAAAAAACTGTGTCAAGTGCTGTGTATACAATAGCAAGTTGTGTGTTTATTGTTGTCCGACACAGCTGTTGTGTCATGTAAACACCGATGTGCAGAATTTCGCTGTGGTGTAATTTTCCGTAGGTCGAGCGGCGAAGTGTGTTGCTGACCACGCGGCGTGACGTATGTCGACACAGCGAGGGGCTGCGCTGACAATGCTTGCGTAGCAGTGACCAGCGCATCGTTGTAATCTCTAAGTATCAAAACATTATTTACAGACCTTTTAGATTTAAGACTTTGGTGTAAAAAAAAAATAAAAAAAAATTAGGTAGTAAGAACTTTATCTATTAGGGAATTTGTAGTATCGTATAGTAACAGTTGGTGTGTAACCTTTAGTAGATAATTTCTCCAAGAGTGTTATTAGAAAAATAATGTTGCGTTTTAAGGTTTTAATAGTAGTACTAATTCTTTCACTGGGCAGGGTCCCAATACAATGTTATCAAGTCACACCCCTTAAGAGTGGTATAATGTTTGTCAAGCAAGATAATGTTATTAATTCGCCATTAGTTTGGTCCATTGTGGCTCAGATAAATTTCAGAGAATTATGGGAGTACAGTCGGCAGCTGGATACTGGATTTAACCTATTGATGTATCTTTTCAAAATCTCACCTCATTTGACGTTGAGATACCAGTGTTGCATAAAACCATTATTCATATCTATTTGTCATGTCAAAAATACGTGTTACCTACTTTCAGTAAAGAAACATACCCTAGTCCGGAATTAGTGAAATTAAATCAAACAAACCCCGCAGCCTTGAGCACAGAATTATCAAAACACTTGCAACAAGCATGGGATTCAATTAAATATAATCAATTAATAGTAGCCATAGAAACTCAAGTTTAATTACAATCAAGGCACAAAACCATGGTAACCACTGTGATTTTAACAACTATTGTATCATTATCTATTGTAATAATTTGGATACTGTTAATTTACAAATGGGATAGTATAAAAATTAACAAGATTTGATATTGAGAGACCCATACCAACCGCAGAATAAATTGTAATGACGTTAACATCTTCTGGCAAGAATAGTGCTAAGGACACTGAAAACTGCACAACTAAATCGGAACTGTAATTTTGTCATTGATGTTCTATTGTTCTTGTCAAATGATTGTTTTTTTTTCTTTTATTGCCTTGTCTTTTATACTTATGATTCTTAACGAGAATTGATTTTGTTGTTATACAGGATTGGACGCCACACCATAAAGCATTTGCGATTATAAAAGAATGTTGCTATAACTTTGTAAGCCCGAAGCAAGAATCCAAGCACGAATCATGTATACTAGTACTAGTTAGTGAGTAACCTCAACAATGGAGGGGAGTAGTAAGCTTTGGGGACAAAGCTGGTCTTCGATTAAGGAGGGAGAGATTGTAGTGGACCGTTTTAATAATTACAGTATATTTTGGGAGATGTAAAAATATTTATAATGATAATGTATGAGCGGCGGCACTCACTGGCAGTAAGCGCCTGGCGTGGGATGTCGCAAGACAGCTCAGCAATAAATCCAGGTCGGCGAGCAATAGTTATGGAAACTGGGGTCGTGTAGAAGCTTCGAGAAACGCTAGCTGTCAGTTGATTGCCCTTAGAACGGGGGACAGAGTACGCAACTGACGAAATATAAGCGCGAGCTCACCGAGAAGTCGGGGGGAAGTCGGTCAGCCAAGTTCGAGTGACTAAGCAGCCACTATGCTGCGTTAAACATCGAGTTGGGAACGAAGGCCAGCTCTGCCCGCTAGTCAGCTGATCTGCCATAACCAATGTAAGTCCATCAGTCTTCTATATTACTAAGTGCTTGGAGTCCTGCTCGTGGCCAATGGACAAATGTAACAGCCCGCAGTGAAAGAATAAACTATGTACGCACTTAGTGTCTTTCATTAGTGCCAGTCAGTAAGATCCAGGTTCAGGTACCTAGCCTAAGTAAGATAGCCAAAGCCGAGACGGAAGTACCAAGAACGGGAGCCGCAGCAGACTCGCCCCAAGTAAGTAAAACTGGCTAACGCCCACAGTGACCACATACGACTTATCCATCCTGACGAATAAGTAACGGACCGGCATAACAGAATAAAAAGAGTCTTTTACAACGTTACAGGGAAGAATTCTTGCAGTATGTAGGCCTATCCTATAACCGGATATTTAATTTATTTTGGAACAGATGTTCTAAGCTTTATTACGGCGAAATAAATTTAGAGATGTTATCGATAGTAATTAAGGATAATAAGATATATATTTTAATTTAAGATCATCGACCAAGGTTGTACACATAGTTAGTTATAAGCAGCTACAATGATTCTTTTAAGTAAATTACTGAAATTTTTACTCATGTCTTAAATACGATAGATCTACAACTTAATAATGATGGAAAATAGTTACTTTCATTTTTATAAAACCTCTAAGAATAAGAAACCTTCATAATTTGACGATAAGTAGAGCTGTTGGGATAAAAATGTTTGAAAGATTTGTAGTTCTTGTCTTGTTTTTTTTTTTTTTTTTTTTTGTTTTTTTTTTGGTTAATAAACTGTGGTGTTAGTGAAAGAATATCATTCTCTGTCAACTGAAGTGCTGTCATTTTAATTCTTAAACTAGGGCTTTACGACTTATTGACGGCGAGGTCATTGGAGCCGGTAAAAGATGGGGCCGAGAGCTAAAAGCAATTTAGCCATGGATCTTTGAAACATGGAGTGATTTCGGGAAAGTATGGAAAACTATTTGGATTGGGATTCGAAACAGCACGTTCCTGAATGCCAGGCGCGAACAACAATGCAGTTTATAGATGCTGAAGGGAATGCAATATCGAAACTGAAGCATATGGAAAGATTAGCAAATGGTACGTTTGTCGGATAAGGTAAATGAACGAAAGAAACCAAACAGTGATCAAAAGCTTTAAAACATAGACCTGCCGGTAATGTAATCCATGTTATAGTAAGTCGTGCCACTGGCTGGAACAGGATATTCATCCTAAGAAGGATATGAAAAAACTGCGTATATTACATACAAATTCTATGAACGAAGTAAATTAACATGAACAGAGTATAAGCACGAGGCAAAATTTTCAACTTCAAGTATGTTTAAATATTATACCCTTACTTCAAGCTATATCTTGGTTAACTTTAAAATTAAAAATATCCTGAATTAGATTTAACAACAATTGGTCAGGTGTTTTATCAGCAATAAATGTTCTGAAAGCCGTCTAAAGAAATTATAACTGGCAGCTAATAAGGTGACAGTAACTGTATAAATAAGTCCTCGGTTCGTACCCTGTGGCTACAAGAAATTTTTGAGCCATTCAGCGTCCGTCTCATCTGTGTCAAAGGTCGCTTTCTTTAAGTAAAGTATGCTATGAACGGTTCGTCATTCATGTTACAAGTTTAGCCATAAACTAGGTAATAAAAAGTGGTGATTACCGACAAGTTAATACTCTAAAATCTGACATTTAAGGCCACACTAATTTTCCGCACTTGCCAGCCATAATTACACTACGGAAAGTTTAAAGACAACACATAAATCAAAACTCCGTTTGCAGCAAAGTATCGGATCAAATAATACGTTCGAATGTTATAATTTTTCATGGAGAAAACATGTTTTCTCACTATGAGTAACACTTTTTAAGTAAAATTGCTCATACGAAATATAATTATATTTTAATCCTACACGCAAGATAATATCAGAAATTGCTATTGTATTCCTAGATGTTTACCAGCTAATTGATGCTGCCAGGCCTTCACCTATTGGTACGAGGTTGCTTGGCCCGTAAATCCAATTTCGTTTCAATAGTGGGAGAGGCGTTAACAAATTGTAAAGCCACATTGGGTAATGCAATCATTTACCAGTTTTCTGATCTTCATATATATTCTTTCTAAAAGTGTAGCAAATGATCTTGAAGTGTTAAGTACTCGTTAAACATCTGAACCCAATAAAATAACTGGACACTAAGTTTTTTCTTTTCTTTTTTAAAAAGATGATTTTTGTCTACATATATTTTCACTAGAGTGAAAAACGAACAGAAGTTGTAGTCTTATTAATCCTAATTATAATAGACGTAACACTAGCAAAGTCCAGCGGCTACTTGTTTTGTCACTTCTTTAAACTATTCAGGTCGTGTGGAAGCTACATTCCACACGATTAGTGAAAAAATGGAATGAATTAAAATAATTCCAACCTGTCTTCGGTCTTGAATTTATAATTTAAAGTATTGCGTTTTTGTTTTAATAATTATCGTTCAAATTTTCACTATATATTTGGAGTGGAATGACGTGAGATACTATTTTGGCTATTTATATAGGACCGTATTCTGTGCCAAAAATGATACAGTATTTTACAGAAGTGGCAGAAACAGGGCATACTGATATCTGTGGTGAATATCAGTTGCAAGCTTGATTAGCTCCCTTGACGATGAGTAATCTCACCATGCTTCTCAAAGGACGAAACAATGTTTTCTTCTTTGGTAGGAAACAACGCGGTCAAGTTAGCTCCAATAGGGAGCAGGAACTTCCGAGTCGACCGTCCGCATGGACGGACTTCAAGTCAGCTTCAGTGCGGAGACGCTATAGCGTCGGCTCTAGAAAGCACCACGAACTGGGAATCAGTTGCCCTTGCGGACAGAACTGCCAAGTAAGCGGCGTAAGCAGCGGACCTTCGAGTGGGCTTCGGGGGAAAGTAACATTGCTTCCAGCACAGCGCCTACTTGCTAGTCGGACGCCAGAGTTTACAAAGTGCAACTGTTCGTGTCAAGGAGACACGAACCGCACAACTGCGACCGGAATATTGGCTGTCTCGGAAGGACACAACGCTACAGGTTCGCTGTGAACAGCTGGTATCAGACGGGTGTTGGCACATATATATTACGTCATTAGCACGGCACAGTGAAGTATTTGAGGAGGGAGTTAATAGTTTATATGTTCAACCACGAAAGCCAATCGAGCAACTGCCCTGAGGCTGAGGTGTCGGTTGCAAAATTAGCCAATGATTAAATTTACCATAAGTAACATTATAATTTTTCTACGTCAATATGAATAATAATAAAATATTATTTTCTTTTAAGGAAACTATCATTATAATACACCATCCCGTCAGTAATTAAAATTCAGTAATATAATAATTAAAAAAGTGCTATTGCACATTGCTACAATAAACGCGGGGTGAACTACTGTGCTGTTAAAATGTTTAATGTTCATCCGAGCATCATTTGTCCTACGCAGGATGTACTCAGTCCTCCATACCAAAGCATATACTGTACCGTTATCACTGAAGAGCTAACAGCAAGATGATGAAAGGAGAACGGGGCTGTGTAGTCTATATTTGCTTTGTCTGAAACTACTTAACTTTATTCAACCTAATATGAAAGAGATTTATAAATTTACACCACATTTTTCCATGATAATTTCATTCATGATTACCCAGTTGGCCACTGTTTGACCGATGCTGCACGGAAGGCAATAGACATATAAGAGATATACGTAACGGTATAGTGTTCATTACCAACGCACCTATGATATATCGTTCGAAACGTCATGTGTTCAGCAGCAGAAGAAGTCGACTTGTCGTCGTAATAGATTGCGTTCCTTTGTCGTAGTCATCGGCCGATACTCGTTTCCAAACTTACGTCTCTCACTCGCAGACAATAATCTATGTGGGTTGTTCTTGGCTGTCAGGGTGCCGCCGCGTCATTATGTGTGCAGCCGACGTTTCGACCATCTTTCTGTGGTCTTTTTCGCGGCAGAAATGGGTCTTCAATCTGTGTGTTGTGTTGTTACTTAGCCGAGGGCCGTGACCCGTCTAGAGAGTTCGGTTTGCCCGGTCAATCAGAGAATCTGGACCGTCGCGTTGTGGTGGAACTCTGTGTGTGGTGCAGGGTTTGAGTCCTGCAGATGACGCCTAAGTTCCGTTTTGGGTGGCCGAGTGGATATTGATCGATTGTCTATCGGGCGTACGATCACTAACCTGTCCGATACTATCTTCTTCTTGGTGTTTCTTCTTGTCCAGACGACAGCCTTATGTCTGACACCAGGCGATTGTCGAATGACGCAGTATTGCCATACTGCGAGGACGATAGATGCTAGAACAACTATAGTCTATTAAAGATGTTATAATTTCATTTGAAGCCTGCGTAAGTCCTTTGGCGTGAGTGATGGTAGCCTGATACGGATTAGAAATGTTTTACGTAAAGAAACAGAAGTTACAAAATAAGTTCTTCTGGTTTATTGCAGTTATTCATACACTGACAGTTTCACAAACACGGGAACGTAACTCCTATACCACGCAATATGTTAGCTGCACGCCCGCTATCTTGAATTTAGACTCCAGTTGCCGAAATGGTACAGTGATATTGTTGGTAGTAATTCGCGTACTGTCTATTACATCGGTGCGCTAAGCTAGACTTCCCGAGGCAGACTGCTCGTGTTACGCTGCCGGCCGTGCCGTCTAGAAGCCGGCTATATTCACTCCGTTAATACTGAATATTACAGGAATTTATCTGGTCCTATTACAGTGTGTTTCGTTGGCCTGGAGGGGCGCGGCTCGGTCTGGTGGGAGGTGACCTGCTCCGTCCGCACTAGCGAGAGCCATGCGTCGTGTAGTTTAAGCCCGTTGTCTTCGTTTATGTCGTCAGACCGCGCCGCGCCTCACCAGGCCACCGAAACAGACTCTCTGACGGTTCAGACTCTCTGATTGGCCGGACAAACCGAACTCTCTAGACGGAATCCTTTTCAGACACAGAAACTTGACAAAGAAAAGACAACAAAGTCAAGAAGATATTCAGCTAACCCTGTGGAACCAGCAGTTACAACTAACGGACTGCGCCAAATACCTAGGGATCCACATAGACAAATATCTAAACTGGAAAACACACATAAGAGAGACGCTCGACAAGATCAGAAAAAAACAAAATCTCATAAGACTCGTACAAGGACGTTTTTACGGATGCAGCGACCAGAGAGCTATACACACATATAAGACATTTATCAGACCAATAATAGAATACACAGCAATTCCGATGGCAGGAATGTCTGAAACAACTCCAAACCAAATATACCCTACAGAAAGACGAATTCTTCGAAGTATCATGAAAATAGACTACATGACTCCCTCAGAACTGGTGTATGACCTAGCGAACATAACGCCCATACAGACAATACTGGCCTTACACAGAGCAAACTACGGACAAAGACTCATGACCTACAGACCAGATATGAAAAACCTGCTAACAGTGAGACCAGCGATGAATACGAAACTAATAGGTAATTTCCTGAAACTTAGGCAGTTCTATATGACTGTAGATGTCAACAAAACAAACGATGAGAGAAGGAATATCACAAGGACCAGTACTTTCACCAACCCTCTTTAATACTTACCTGAACGATATCCCGTGCCCGGAAAAAGTTTACATCGCCCAATTCGCACATTTTTTTTTTTTTACCTGGGAATAATACTTGATAAAAAATTACTATTCCACTTTTACATAAGAGACCTATTGAAAAAAAAAGTCTCGCAGTGATTTTAAACCTCTATCGAGTCCTGTGTAGCGGTGAACTGAAGATGGAGACTAAAATCAGAATTTACAAAACGGTCATAAGACCATTCATGTTGTATGGATGCCAAGCCTGAGGCACTGCAGAGAAATCAAACATTGAAATACTACAGCGACTACAAGACAGATATCTTAGGACGATCTAAAATGCACCAATATTTACACCGACCAAAAGATTACATGACCTAATGGGACTGCCTACAATTAAAGAAGAAATATACCACCAGATCATGCACCTAAATACCAGACTAGGCCAAAACAGGAACAACTATGATGACAGACTGAAAGAACTCGGCACCAGAAGACCCAAACCCCGGCCCAAATAAAAACTGCCTCGCAGTATCACTGAATCAGATTATAATAACCCATAAAAATGAAAACAAATAAATAAATAAAATCAATAAGGGGGTTTGCATTGGTCGTACCGCAAGGTTGGGTAAAATTAGGTTTATTCCCCCAAGCGAACAATTAACAGTGGCCCCAAACAAAACTTGCACCAAACCAGTAAAACTATTCTTCTGGCGCGAAGAAGACCACAGAAGGATAGTCGAAACGTCGGACTGCCAAGAACCAAATGTCTCTGGCCTTGGAAGCCTACGATTACAATAATCTATGTGGGTGTCTTTGATGGCTGATAAGGCCGAGCCGATTAACGTTAAGTCCTCTGCGAGATTTTTCTGTGATCTCTGAAAGGTGTATAGCTGTACCACTAAGGATAATAATCAATGAAAAAAATTGAAATAGCTTGAAATACATGGAACTGCAGATAAATGGTTTATTCAATGTTCAGAAAACCGGATACAAGTTGCTCCTTCTGATTCTAAAGTTAATGATGATGCTTCATTTTCGACATTCTTAGGGGATTCCCGAGCTAATTCGCTTGTCTATGGAAACGACAATTCGGATTTTATTTGTTCATTAGTTTTCATCACCTAGAAGAAAATTTTTCTCCGTGTTACTAAATCAAAATGTCGTCAGACGAAGAACCAAGTACAAGAGCGAGTGTAAAAAGAAAGAAAAAAAAAAAAACATTCAATTTCATAGAAAAGAAAGGGAAGAAGAATTTTCCGGTTGACTGCAAAAAAAGTCTTAAGGTGCAAACTATGTCTATTGTAAGAGTTGTAAAAAGGACATTAATATTATATCAGGGAAAGACGCTCTCAAGAAACACATTTCTACACAAGCACATTCGGTATCATCAAAGAATATAAAATCACAAAGATATCGTCATTTCCTGTGACAAAAACCTGGTATACAAATTAAACAAGGTAAAAATATTTTGTTATTTTCTTCTAAGTACCATTACTTACTTTGTAATTAGCCTCTTTTGTTGCGAATTATTATGGAGTACCTACCGAAACTGATACAGTCCGTTTGTACCGACTCAAAAATTGCAGCAGAAATAAAATGATGGATGACGAAATCTCACGCCATAAATGATCAGATTATAGGTAAAGAAAGTTTTGATAATTTATGTGAAGATTTGCGGCAAACAAAGTTTTTGTTTATTCTTGAAGAGTCCAGTGATATTTGCACGAACAGACACTTGTGATTAGTCGTGAGATGTGCAAAAAAGCATCGCATCAAAGGTTTTTTAGACCTTATTCCATTAGAAGCAGCTGATACAGTGCCCTTATTTGAACACATTGTAAACTTTTTTTAGAAGTAATGATATTCCATATAAAAATAATCTAATGGGTTTTGCTTCTAATGGGTCAAACGTAATGATGGGGTGTAATAATTCTTAATACTTTTTTACTTAAGTGCACATGTCAATCGTTTCATCTTTACGCTGCCACGCAAGTTATGGTTACTGGGGTTGTATTGTTTTCATATACCGATTTTGGGTACAAATTTACCGATATTAGTGGGCAGATCTGCCGATTTCATATTTTGACGACTGCTTATCAGAGAAAACTCTTCATAAATCATAGAATTCTTACAATATGTTTTCGGGGTTTTTGTTACCTCATGTTCTTTGTTTCAGAAAAAGTTCACTAATTTCAAGAAAACTTGCAGTTTTTCAATGTGTGTAACGAAAAGAAATAATCTACACAAAATTAAAACATCATTATAATCTAAACTAAGAGATGTGTATTATTCCGGAAAACTCGTGTTTGATAATCATCGTTAAATTAAAAAAGAATTTGTAAATAATGAACACATATTTAAAACACAAATAAACGTCTGTATTACTGACAGTTCCTTAAAAGAAAGCCGAAAAATGTTTCTTTTAGTTCAAACTCTGAGTATGTAAAATAGAAAACAAGAAAGTCAGTTATAATCATCAGGAACGTATTTCCAGATTATGTACTTAATAAAGTTAATGATTTCAGCGCACGCTATAGCAATATGTACAGCGCATTATTAAATTCCTTAAAGATATCCCTAAGATGACTCTCGCAGGTTATCAGATGACAACTACTAGTACTATTATTCCACGATTCACTGACAGTGGGTGGCGGAGGGTAAGTTCTGTTCAATGAGCACTGACGAGGATATCCAACACATAGATATAGACCCCTTATTGAGATTAGTGCGGTGATGTGTGATAAATCTCCTTCCTCTCCACTTAAAAGATTAGGCATTAATAACTGTTCCGTCTTCCCTTTGTATTTGAAGCATGTATTCCTAGGTTTACCAACGTCTCTGCATCCCATTGGTTTGTACTTCATCGCCAGCGGATGAATCCTTTCTTCGTTCATTCTTTCAATATACTGCCTCCAAGATTCTCGGTGTTCCTCTATCCTTTCGGTTGTATTGTAAATATAGAGTTATTACAGATTTTTTTTATTTCTTATACTGTCTTGTTTAGCGCAGCCATTTACCTTCCTAAGAAATCTCATTTCCGCCGCCTGAATTTTACTCGTCTCTTTATTTGGTTATCCAAGATTCACTTCCATATAACAGAGTCGGAGCAGCCATCGTCTTATAGAATTTCATTTTGTGTCTTTTCTTGATTTGTTCTGAAGTGCTCTATCTATTGCCCCGCATAGTGATTGAAATTTGTTGATCATTTTCTCTATATCTTTATCTATGTCATTACTGATTTCACGGCCTAGATAGTTAAAATTCATTACCTGTTCTACCACTGAGCGAATGGGGTCTTTGACGTGATGGGCCATTAGTTTTGTTTTCTTTTTGGATATCTGGAGTTTATGTTCTTTTCCAGCTAATTGATGTAGTTTATATAATGATCTTTGTACTTACTCTTCACTTGTAGTATTGTTACATGTTCTACATAGAGGAGAACATTTAGATATTTATTCTTCTTCAGCTGTACTCCCGGATTGGCAATCTGTTTCCAGTTTCTAATAAGGTCATCAATATTGACTAGAGTTGGAGATGAGCTATAGCCTAATTCAAGCTCTTTGTTAATCAATAATTCTTTATATCTCTTTTTTTGGTGCCAGTAGTTATTATTGTTTCGTATCTGTATACAAAAATTTTATAATTTCAATTAAATTGCCAGGTTATACAGTTTTGGTCATTATATAACACATTTAGCATTTGTTAAAAGCTTTTTCAAAGTCAGTGAAAGCTATATGAGTTTTCATATCGAATCTTAATGCTAAATATGTAGTCATTGCATAACCGTCTCTTCCGGAACACTGCTTATTTCTCTTGTATTTTGATCTCTGCTCTGATCTTCAGTCGGGCATTTATTATTTTTACAACTATCCTATAAACAGCATTCGTTAGACTAATGCCTCTATAATTATAACTGACATCCTTCTGTCTCCTGTCGTTTTTCAGCTGCTTGGTGTTTCGTAACTCTTCCAGTACTCATTATATAGATGCAGATCTGATATTCTAAATTCTCACATAGGGCGTGCACGTTTTAATAATTGCTTCAGTTCCACCAGCTATCATATTTTTTATATTTCTCGATGCCAACTGTAATTCAGTGTTGATGTGTGATAAATGTAGGTGGCATTTCTTATCAAATACATTTGCTCCGAAGAAACAACGATAGCAATTACCATGAAAATCTGCTATACCGATGTTATAATTATTTTTATTTCTCAAAACGAAGTTAAGGAGACATGTGATAACTATTTCATACCATAATTATCTGATTTTATAAGCAATTGAAACTTAAATATAACTACTGTGTAAGTCGAAATAGAATAAATCGCACACTGTCTAAATAGAGCATTGTTAAATATCATGGAAAAGTCGTTGCAATAACTTTTTTCTCATTTAGTTCGTATTTTTTTCGCGGTTGTTGAAAACGATATGGCAGGAAA
This sequence comes from Vandiemenella viatica, assembly GCA_031002005.1. Taxonomy (NCBI): domain Eukaryota; kingdom Metazoa; phylum Arthropoda; class Insecta; order Orthoptera; family Morabidae; genus Vandiemenella; species Vandiemenella viatica. The sequence continues at coordinate 14,992,735 of JARYHS010013631.1, read as the reverse complement.
GAAGAAAGATGGGAGAGTTATTGTTTGGACGAAATAGGAGCATCATAGCGAGTAGTGTTCGTTTATTCATTCCAGCAAAACCACATCACTGATTTCATGCAGTATTTTCAGGTATAGTATTTGACGCAAAAAACCCCAAAACACAAGCTGAATATGTGTCATGAAGCGTAATCGATTTGACTTCATACTCTGCTATGAGGTGATCAGGCATCTTGACGTAGTATTAATAATTTGATATATTTTTATCGTCATACTTGTTTTGCATCACTTATTGCACACTTCATTAAAAAACACTATGTCCGACGTAGTATCCAGTCGAGGACCCACAGAGTCAAAATATGGGTCTGATGTAGTGAACTGATCACTTCCTCCGGGTTCAGTTCACCCCTGGTGAAAGATCTTTTTTTATTTATTTTTTTAAATCAAGCAGCAATAATAATGCTGTTTGTGGTTACATTGTAATGATTCATACACCAGAACCACAAAAACTGGCATTCTGTTGTGGAAGGTAAGGAGCTATCTTTGTTTTTTTTTTGTGCTTGCGGCTTTACGGATCGTCGACATCTATGTAATTAGAGATTGGAAAGGATTGGGGACAAGGAACAGGAGGGAATTTGTTTATTGTCTTTTGAAGGAATAATACCGACAATTGCCTGGAGTGATTTGCGGAAACCATGGATAACCCAAATCTGGATGACCGCACGGTGATTCGAACACGCATCCTGCCGAATGCGAGGCCAGAGCGTTAACCGCTCACCCACCATGCTCGGCAGATGCGATGATTTCAGTTCTGCGGTACGGCATATAATCGGAAACTATCAGCAATTATTTTTAGTTTATGTTGCCTTCATAATCACCATATTACTAACATCATATGTCAGCCGCATGTAAGTAGTTCCTGATACTTTATGTCAGCCAGTCGTAAGCGGGCGACGAAAGAACAGATTGATTTCATGTGACAATATTAGCGAAATGGTCGGCACATTTACTATATGTAATTTTATTAGTCGCGTTCATTTGGAGTTTCCTATTCGAAAGTTGCAAATATATTGAGCACATTGGAATTTGGAACTGATACAAGTTTTATTAATTTGCATTTAACTGTACTGCTTTTCTTAGGTTCCGCAGCCTTCGGCCGCTCCACACTATAGTGACAGGTTAGGTATTCTGGGGACACATTTTGAAGGAAAACTTTGTTCTCTGTAATAGAGGACTTATGTAACCTCAACATTTAAGGTTATAGTTAAATTTTTGTTAATTTTTTTTTTTTTTACTTGTATAATTTATTTTGATATCATGTCGGGTATTGTATAATTGATAGGGGCACTCTGAATTTGTGCATTCGTAGAGGAACCGATGTTCCAATGTGTTGTAATCTTTTTTCTGCTATTCGTAATGATTTCTATTTTTGAATACAGATTTGTCGTCAATTTAATAATTTCTTCTCCAATGTATGGTGTGGAAGTCAAATTGTGGAGTACCCTTACCGATGTGTAGCGTGGGGAGTTTAAGATTTGTCGAAGAAATCTATTTTGCAGTCGTTATATATGATATAAGCTGGATTTGGATACCGTTCCCCACACCTGGCAAACGTATAACATGTATGGGAGGATTACCATTCTATATATGCTATATAAGCTTTGCTTCCATTGTCGGGCCCAAATTTGGCGATAGGCCGAATCCACCTCTTCTACTGTTAGTTAAATGTTCCTGGTATCTCAACTGAGTGTCAAGTGTAACTCTGTTAATGTTGTTTTCACTGTGTCGACCGGTTTTATACACCGAAGTGTCGTCCGCGAATTGGGTCATGCGAACTAGCGGCGAACAGGTATCTTATTGGCATAAATAATGAATAGTTTTGGTGATAGGCGAGATCCTTGTGGAATTCCTGTTTCGATGCGATGCACTGCCCTTCGATGGTAAGAAAGAATCTTCTGTTGGAGAGATAGCTTCCTATCAGTTTGATGTATGACTGTTTTATTCCTGTTCCTTGCTTTAGTTTTACGATAAACTTCGAATGTCAAACCTTATCGAAAACTTTTTCAATCCAGGAAGACGGCTGCTGTTGAGTTGGACGAGTTAAGCGGAGCAGCTGGCAAACTGCTGACACCCGGCTCGTCAAACGGAACTGTTCCTCTCTAATTGTTTTCTTGGAATCCAGGATATCATTTATTCTTTTCAGAATGATCTGTTACAATAATTTCGCCATTGAGCTTTGGAGGCTGATTGGTCTGTAGTTGAGTGCTTTTCGCAATGCTATTACTTTACTAACTTTCCAGTGCTCCAGAAAGTAGGATTTGATTAAACAGGCGTTGAATATTCTTGTTAATAACACCACTGCCTTAGTTGGCAAGTTCTTCAAGTATTGGTTGGTAACATTGTCGACACCTGGAGATTTCCAGTTTCCAAGACGTTTAAGTATTTTCCGAATTTCTCCTGGGATATAAGTTCGGGTAATTCATCGGTAGGTTCTGCCAGAATTTCTCTTGTCACTTGTTCGATTTCCTTTTCATGTTGTTGTTCGTCTTCAAGCAGTTGGTACTGAGGTAACGAACACTGAGCTGCAAAGCTTTCCGCAAGCACCTCTGCTTTGGCAATAGGAAGAAATCACGATCCAAGGGGTCCATTAATTGGTGTATTATTCTCCTGAGGTTCCTTCAAGTTTCTCACTAGTTGCCATGCATCCTTGTTTTGTAGAGATATGTTCCCCATTTTCTGTTCCCATTTTGTTATTCTCCATTCTTGTAGAGCATGATTTAATTGGTTTGAATATCTTCTGAAAAGTCTCTTGTCGTGTGGATCCCGCTGCCGTTGCCACCTTTTCCGGTAGTGGTTTTTGAGTGACCTCATTGTGTCCATGTCGGGGAGCAACCTCTCATATTCGCCGGTTTGGAAGGTCGTCGTGACTGAAGCCTGTCTGTTGTATCTGCTTGAAGGATGGCATTTTTTAATTGGTTTATGGCCTCTTCAATTTTTTCATTTGATTCTACGTTGTATGTTGGTCTAACTCTGTTGTGCATTAGACGGTTAAATTGCTGCCAGTTGGTGGATTTTACTTTCTTAATTTTTGGCTGGTTTGTGCTCCAGTTGCTGAGAGTTACAATTACCGGGCTGTGATCGGATGACAGTTCTACTTTGGTTTCCAGATGTACTTGACCGGTTATATTTTGTGCGATAACAATATCAACTACATCGGGCTGTCTATTTCTGCACGCTGGCATGATTTAACTTCTCTACAGCTTTTGACTTTACTGTAGTGAGTCAGTTGGACACACTGTATTCAAGATCGTGTGGCTGGCAGGATTCCGCTCCTCGAAGCTGAGGATGGTATTGCGCAGAAATCAGTGAGCGCCATCAGTGCGCTCTATTAAACAATTTCATCAGGCGCGAATAGAATGCCATCAGATCATACGGTCCAGGCAACGCGCAGTCAACCGACCGAGGTTGCGTTCGCCATTGTGTCTGAGCGGGCGTGTTTAATGAATAGCCGGCGGGCAGAGATATTCATGTCTCGCCTTTGTGACGCTAATCCGACACACAGTGAGAACCAAGAACGTTTCGTGAAGTTGGTACAATGGGCACTAGCATCACAATGGGCAGAGCACTTGCTCCATTCAGCTGTAAACCACCACGCCAGTTTACACTTAGCGCAGGCGATTCTGCAAGGAGAAACGCCAAGTTTCCCTGCGCAACAGAAAGCTCCCGCAGAAGTTGCGGCTCCTGCGTTAAACTTGGTACGGCCAAAAAGAGAAAGCTTGAATTTTCGGTCTGTAGAGGCAACTTTCAGTGTACTGAACATTCGTCAGTGCTCGGCTGTATTAGGTAGAGGAACGAATATTTCTTGATGCCACAATGCAGAGCCACACGAATAGAACTACTTTTTTCCCCATTTACTCAACTTTATTCGCGATTTATATGTTTTTAACTTTGTTGAGGCGCAACGTGAAATGTGAAAAAGTGTACGGATTGTTTAGGGACTGAATTTTAGGCAAATAACATTTAAAACATATCCACTTAAATTTATGCTACAGAATAGAACGTGTATGAAATTCCATATACTCTTTTCATTATGAAAATGAGTATTGACATGTAACTTAGAATAAATACTTCACTTCTGGTAAAAGTTAAAAAAACTCATGCTAGTTAAATTTGCATATAACTGACCAACAAATTATTTTGACTGACACACATAGCGTTTGAAATGTCTCTGGCTGATTTGCCGTTAAATGCGTAAAAGTTTTAAAGGCACAATGAAGGAAGAAGAAATATGAAAAAACTGAAAAAAAAAGAGAGTATTGAAAGGAGAGAAAAAATCTAATAAAGATTCAAAGATTGTAAGGCAGAATCTAAGTATAAAACCTAGGATAAATAGGAAATAAAAACTAAATATTCAGAGAACAAACCAAAGAAAATCTCAATAAGATATATGAACAAATTATTATTAACAGCTTAAGAACATAAAAGGAATGGAACAAACGCAAATAAAAATGGGCGTTTCGTGAGAATTGAAGGAACATCTAGGAGGACAAAAAATTAAAGGATTATACACATAAAGTCGATATCGAAAGGTTACTAAAAATAAAGGATGCTGATAAATTTAATGATCGCATGATTTTTTTTTATTTTTGGTTTTGGATTTACGCCTCATATACATCGAGGCCTCTAGAGGTGACAGAAGACTTAGAGTAAGGAACGCAAACAAATTCAACCAAGGATTCCTTTTTGAAGTAACCATCATGGAATTCGCCTGGAGTGATTTCTAGAAATCGCGGAAAATCTAAATCAAGGTAAACGAACAGGGAATGGAACCCACGTACTCCTGAGTGCGAGGCCACAGCGTTAGCGCCACTCCACCATGTTCGGTGCGACCTATACATCTGATATGAAACTAGGAATGGTCTGTCGTAACCCGACTGCCAGTTTACAACAGATACTATCGAGCCTTGATAAGATCTTGATTTGGATTTTAGCAGCTGTCAGGTAACAAACGTCCTACATTTCTTTTTGCTGATTATAGCCGTATGGTTAAGAAGTTACTACACGCACACCAGGTAGTACGCTTTAGCGTTGATCTATATGTAAAGCAATATTTTGTTTCTATTGATATTTCAATTTTTAAAATAACACTAGTTCTACTTTGAGTCATGAAACGTTTGTGTCGTGAATATTTGCAGTATTCGGCAACGAGAATGACATACGATAGTATTCGAGAATTGGCAACACAAGTACAGATTATTTTTCCAGGTAGCAAACAGTGGCTGTTTGACAGTAATACGTGTCTACATAATTAATAACGCCCTCTTGCTATCGTAAGATTGCAACAGCTTTTAAATACGAAAGTATGTAACCTGTAAGTCCTGTTGGAGGCTTACAATAAATAGCAGTGGGCATACCCTGCAAGTAAGTTGCCTATTAAACAGCAAAATGATTGGTCAGAGATCCGTAAAATGGTTCGAGTGCTGCGGCTGTTTGTCATATTTTGGCAAATTTTCTAACAGAACAGCAGAGGAGCAAATACTAAAACAATTAACTGTTATGCCTGCATTTTTAAACACGCCATTAGTTAAATTTTTGATCAATACTGTCATTTGATCTTCGCGTAAAGTAAAATAATTCAGTATTTGAGGCTTGCTTCATTCAGTGCGAGAAGGAATAAATGTATAAATTGTGGTGCGTGGAGCCAGCTCTGCGATTCGATTGGATTCTCTGTCCAGGTGTACTTCGTCCCGCCTCTCTCCGCCCCCGAGCTCGTCACATCCAATCTTCCACTCGCCGTTTTATTATATCTCTGCCTCCCCGGCCAGATCGTAAAAAAATCTGAGAGCTGCACGCTCAGTGGCCAGGGGAGCCACTCTGCCGGCAAGACAACATCTGTGTCCCTGCCCTATCAAGTCTCTAGTCTCATCGTCACCAAATTGCAATACAATGGCTCTGGTATATAGTTGTGTCTCACAGTAAAGCGATTACTTTTTAATTTCATAACATTTTCTTCCCTACTACTTAGTCTGAAAACGGTGTGATCGTACAGTTGTAAAGCTGCCAATGCAATTATGATACAATTACGCAATAATGAATACAAAGTAAAAAAATAATTTTCATATACCAGAATCCAGTAAAAACGTTGTAATTTTTTTCATCATTATATCTGTCAACTTGTAGAGATGTATACCAATAGATGTGTTGTTATACAGCGTCGTGGCTGGGTTTTATGAACGTGTTATCAGCCAATGGTAATGATTGAATGAGATTATTAATTTGGCTATCTGTCTCTACATTCAAGAAATGTTTAGGTTTTGTATTTTTTCTTATTTTTATTTTCACACATTTACTTAGATACGTGACAAATATACATTAACCATACAGTGATATAGCAATAAGAATCAAGCAGTAAAATGCGAGTAAAGGTTTGTTACTGTCTCTTAAACATATTTTTATGATATACGTAATAAATTCACAGTGAAAGAACGACTAGTGATGACAAGGCGCTTAAGGAGAAATTACATTCAGCTTCATAGCTTAGAGAAGAGCGTAAAATCGTCATAATTGCTGGGGATTTAAAATTACCAGATGTTAACTAACAGAAAATTAAGTTAAATAACATAAGACAACAGAGGTTTGCAAATATCTTAGTGAGTAATGGAGGCTTAACACGAGTGGTAGAGTCGAGGACTAAAGGAGCAAACGTGTTGGGATGTCTTCTTAATAAAGGCGAATGATAATTCATGGGGTCTCAGACTGCAGAACCAATTAGTGATCATGAAGCAGGAACAGAACTGAATGTCGGACGAAGGTTCCGTATGTTGAAAAAGAGCACCAGTACTGTGGAAAGGAGTTGGGAGGAGTTCTAGGAGATAACAAGAATGGGGGAAGAAACAATTATTCTAAAACAAAAGTACAGAACTTTCTAACTACAACGAAGAAGAGAATCAAACAGTGTTAAGAGTAAGGAAGTAGGGAAACCTTGAAACAAATAAACTAGTAATTATTAGCGGTAAAGGGGAAAGCTAAAGATGGGGTTATGAAAAATATTATGGTTGCAGGAGGACCACTGATTGATGCATTTCTATGCCTAATGTAGATATCTGAGGAGAAGGTAGGTTATTTAAACAATTTTGGATAAGGATGGCGGAGAAGTTACTGTGGATTTGAAAAATACATTTTTAGTAAGTAAATTATTTTCCGGGGGAAATTAAGGAATATAATTTTGGAATGGGAGGGGAAAAATCAGACGAAGAGTTTCTTCACATAAGTAGTTATGAACAGACTAAAAACTGGAGAAAATCCTGAGGATATTGTGAGTCAACTAAGAAAGTTAAAATGACATAAAGAGACCTGTATAAATAATATGGGGTGTAAGGATTTCGGAGAGATTATATTAGACTCTTCTAACCAAATGTCAACCTCTCCATCACGTGGTGCATCACGTTTGAACAGACGAGGCTCTGGCAACTGGAAGATTTCCGGTATAAAGAGTCACTCACTGCTTGCCAACGGCCTTATAAAGGAGGGCGAAAGAGCGAGGAGTGGTCCAGGACCAGCTCTTGCCCATGGGCTTGGAACGACCCTCCAAAGGTAGATGAATCAGAAATAATTAACGGCACGGGGATGCATAAGGCAACGGGAAGCCACTGCATTAAAAATGCTAAGAGTATCCCGAGGCCATGTAATCCTCTCAAATTAGATATAGTGATGGCTTCTTCCTTGGTAAAATATTCCGGTATTCCAGTCGGATCTCCGGGTGGGGACTGCTCAGGGAGGAGTCATCAGAATAAATAGAAACATTCTACCAGTCGGAGCGTGGACTATTAGAACTTTGAATAGGACGGGTAGATTTGAAAACTTCAAAAGGGAGATAGAATCACTTTTTAGTCAGACGATGTTGGGATTAGTTAGATTAAATAGAAGGACGCAAAGAATTTCTGGTCTGGAGAACTCAGGATAATTAGCACACAAGTTGTCAGTGGAGTCACTGGTGTAGGATTTGTAATGAATAAGAGAGTAGGGAAACGGGTGAGTTATTACTAACAATTTAATGACAGGATTATTTTGATGAGATTAGAAACTAAGCCTGCCCCAACCACTTTAGTACAAGTGTATGTGCCAACGTCACAGGAAGATAAAGATTACAGAAAACACACTGAAATTGAAGAATTAATTCAATATATGAAGGGGGGGTGAAAAACTAATAACCATGGATGATTGGAAGGGGGTAGTGAGAGAGGGTAAATAGGGGAATACTGTAGGAAGTATTGTTCTAGGACAAAGAGATGAGCGAGGAAGCATGTTGCCAGAATTTTGTGAAAGATATAGGTTTAAACTAGTAGTGGCGAACACACTATTTAAGAATCATGCTAGAAGGATATACAGTTGGAAACGTCCTGTAAATAGATAGGAGTAGATATCAGCTAGGTTATATCATGGTCAAACGGAGATTCAGGAATCAAGAACTAGACTGTAAAGCATACCGAGGAACAGACATAGACTATGACCATAATCTGATAAGTTATGAAGTGCAGGCTGAAATTCAAGAGAAGAAAGAAGCAATCCTAGCAGAACAGATTGTAAGTGAATAAATTGAAACAATCTAACACGAGAAAAAAATTTACAGAAATGGTAAACGTGGGTCTAAGAAGTAACTCTGAAAGGAGTTCAACTGAGGACGAACGGAATGCATTGAAGAGAGAAATAATAAAAGCTGGTAAAGAAATCTGAAGCTCTACAAAGCGTTTAACAGAGTGGATGGAAAAGTGACTTGGAGAGGGCGACGGTGGGATGTACCATGAAACTGATGGAATGGGCCAGACCACTGCTTGAATATGGCGGAGTGGTATGGGACCCTCGTTTAGGCACTAAATTCAGGACTTGGATGTGATATAAAAGAGGGTGCTAGATAGATTTATGGAAATTACCGCAGAAAGCAATTAGTAGCTGATATGATGAAAAAGCTCAGATATTGATATGGATATTAATGGAAGGATTGGGAGTAGTAAATGGAAGAGAAAACCGAGCGTGGTGGCTGAACCGTTAACGTTCTGGCCTCGCATTCGGGAGGACGCGGGTTCGAATTCCCGTCCGGGCATCCAGATTTGGGTTTTCCATGGTTTCCCCAAATCACTACAGGCGAATGCTGGGATGCTTCCTTCAAAAAGGCCATGGCCGAATTCCTTCCCGTTCCTTGTTCCCAATCCCATCCCGCCTCTAATGACCTCGACCTCGTTGAGGCGTAAAGCCATAAGTAAGGTACCCATTCAATAATGTTAAACATACGGAATTTACGATTAGATTTCAGTTTATCTATATTAAAGCCGAATGCGTTCTACGTTCTATTAAAAATTTAAGAGTTATCAAATTAACAGTAGTTGTTTAGCTGTCGACGAGGCGTAAAGCAATAAATAGAAAAAAAAGTAAAAGGGGTGTGGCCATATTCTGGCGTTAGTTTTGAGGCAAAAATGAGTTGGAAAATTTTCTTTTTTAGGTAACCTAGACAGTGACTGGAATAAATAACCAAGGGAAATGATTTTCCGAAAACGCCGAACGAGTTTATAGTCAGGCATCATAAAGGGCTAAAGTAGGAGGGTGGCGGTAATTCACGGCATTAGGCTGTGATGGTGTAGGGATATTGCCACCTGCACGTGTTTGCTCCATCAGAATTTAAATTAAAATAATTAAATAAGTGATTTGTAAATTAGGGAACGCATATTTCTTTTTAATAAATCAGGAAGAAAATCTGCATAATTTTAAACTATAAAATTTTTGTTTGAAAGATGAATGTTTATCTCTGTTTTGAAAACGAAAACAATCTTTACTTGATGACAGTAAAAATGAAGTTAAAATTAAATTAATATCCGCCGTTCTTCAAAAAATTCATTTTATGTAGAATTTTAAAATGTTAGTGAGTGAAAATATCAAAGTATAGTAATTTTCAGCTTGTATTAATTAATATTTTCCACTTACTGGAAGGTATAATTTTTTACTTGTCAGAAAATTTAAATGAATATCTCAAAAAATTAAAACATAAATATTGAAATATTCACGAAAGCAATTCTATTGAAAATTGTGTTATGAGGAGTTTAAGTAAAACGTAGCGACGCCTGAAATTGACTTTCTGATGTATATGTCGGTGTTTTAAACTTGATAAGAAATCTCCACATAATTCGTAATGCTGATGGTACTTGAAGGAGTTATTGTTGAAAATGCCTTTTTTTTGCCTAAACGATACTGATAACGAAGCCGCAACATTAGAGTAGTTATTAAAATCAGAAAATCTCTTTATCAAATCGTTTAAACGAACAACACATCATATTTAAGAAGTATATTTGCAATTGTTTGGATTGATAAGATGCTTACAAAAATTATTTAACTTACATTACAAGTAACGAAACCACCTTATAAAAACAATGATAACTTATTTTACACCAACTAGAGACTAGTATTCCCGGAAATATTAGAAATAGGCTCACTGAAACGAGTCAATGCACGATAAGTTAATAATAAAATTTGTATTTCAATTTTATTTCAATTAATGCTCCTTGCCAGGATAACATAAAATGTTATTAAATAAGGTGAAAGTCGTTGGAGTAGATGAAAAACTGACTTGCTGAGTGGAGAAATTCCTAAAAGTATCAGAATAAGAAATACAGTATCAAAAATGTTGAAGTGAATATGGGAGTGCCGCAGGTATTGTGACCATTGCCACTCATTATACTAATGGATGACGTTGTTAATGGTTTACAGTCAGAAGTTAGATTGTTTTCAGATGACTTAATGGTATATATTAGGATCAAAACGGAAGAGAACTGTGACACAATATTTAATAGCGTAGGACAACATGGAATGAAGATAAATGCTAGGGTCCGTTTATAAGGTACACAGATAAAAATGTAAAGGTTGTTTTTGATTATATGGTGGAGACAGAACTGCTTGTTGAAGACTTAAGTTGTAAATATCTTGGCATAACATATGATAGTAAACTCAACTGAATGAAGATATTGGGCAGGCGGTAGAAAAGTTTACAACGTCCTTCATTTAATGGAGAGGATGATGAGTAGATGTACCAGAGAAGTGAGGAGCTGGGTTAAAACTTTGGTCACACCACTACTTGAATATGGAAGTGTAGTTCGAGACCAACGTTTTGAGTTTCAAACGTAGGAGGTGGAAGGCGTTAAAGGAGAGCAGCTAGATTTGTTTGTGGAAATTTCTGCAGGACCCAGTCAGTAAATGGTATGATAAAGGACCTGGATTGGGAGTCTTAGACACTCTTGAGGATGGTGAAAACAGTGCTGGGCAGAAGCTGGCAATTGATTTCATGCAAAATAGAGGGGAAAAAACTTTCTTTTGTATGGAAGGAAGACAGGGATTATAATAAATTACCAAGGGAAGTAAAGAATAATTTATTAAAAACGCTGGAAGAATATAAAATTAAAATTCTTAACAGTAAAAACTGGATGGTAGAGAAATTTACATTCAAAGGCTGTAAGATATGTAATAATAATCAAATAGATGACTAACGAAATTGCTAACGGACATGTGCTCGATCAAATTTAAATTAATTTAATTAATTGACATTCCTCCATTTCTTTAATTAGAAACGCCAATACTAGAAGTAATAGTTTTCTAGTTTGGAAGCAAATGTATGAAAATTCTAAGTGGCTTGAAGGTCTAATGAAATACCGTTCACCGCAGCCTGCAAAACGCCTTTAAGCTGATTTTCACGAACTAATGAAAATATAGAACACATCTGAATAAACGAATATTGAAAGGATCGTTAGTCATATTGGACAATCGGATGTGACTACATTTATGCTCCCAGTAAGATTAAATACGAATTTTCTAGCGATTATGCAAATCAAATAGGCCCATTAAAACAATTTATTACTCCTTTCTGTAGAACGGATTTGTGGGAACTATCGCCCAGAAAAGGAAACGTATTATCAGTTCATTAGATTAAGATGGTGACCACTCCAAATAAAATCGCAAACAATTTGTTTATTCCCACACAAAATGCTTAGGTTTACCTGAACTCAGGCATTGAACTCGAATTATAAATACAATTTCAAAGTATTGAGATCGTGAAAGCATGTGTCGCTTTTTCTGCGTTACATTGCAATCATATCCTTAATAACTACAACCAAAGATCACTCTTCTTTTATATCCTTCAATAAATTAGATTATAAACATTTGAGACATTCATAAAGCACTTCAAATATTTTCAGCAGTGAGTCCTTCTAGAGGTACAGATAAAATAATTCGAGTAGGGATTGTCGAATTTACCAAAAATGATTTCTATACAAATGAAAATATTAAAGAAATCGTTTCTCAACTTTAAATTATTACAAAAAGAATATTTTAAATCTGTAATAATAATGTCTGAGTCATCAAAAACATACAATTTTTTTTTTATAAATTTGTTTACCTATATGACTGTCTGTGAACATACCTCGAAAAAAATAAATGGTAAATCTCTACGAAATTACAATTAGTAATAAGTTATGTCACTGGTTAACATATAGAATAGTTTATAAATATATTTGTTACTTGGATTCCTGTGATACAGAGGTAAAAACCATAATTTCTTGAATTTTTATATGTCTGTGCTCCCTTCAATGTAATAAGACGTTTACTTTTCTGAAAATCTACCTATTAGTTTTTGTGTACGAATCAATGAGATTCAGAAGGAAAACTTTCCATGTGACACAATTTTTCAGGAAAGAAAAAACTTTATTTAAGCCAAACGGTATGAGGGAGATAAAAAGTCACTGTTGGTGGTTTGTGGTACTAATTAAGAGTAATATTACCCACTTGTTCCCTATTATATAATGTTCACCATTACCTCATAATAACATCCAAAGGGCATTGAATATTTTCCTTTTACATCTCACTGATTGTTGAAAGAAGTATCCTTCAAATATTTAAATTAATTTGAATTCAATTTTCACCCACTTCCAGATGTCCGAGTTGTTTGAAGTTTTACACACATATTAAGAACCGGTGAGAATACAATATTTTCATAACAACGTCCTGGTATTCTCATTACTTTGACAGTAATAATAGATAAGTAACGTAATCTTTCAATTCAAATTTCACCCACTTCTAGATTTCCGAATTTTTTGAAATTTTGCACACATATTAAGAACAGGTGAAAATACAATGATTTCATAGGCATGTCATGATATTTTCATAACTTTGACAGAAACGGTAAAACCGTTTGATTTTAATGTTCACCAATTTCCTGCAGTTCGAATTATTTGAAAATTTTCACACATATACTGTAAAAGAACCGGTGAAAATACAATAATTTCAAAGCTGTGTCCTGCTGTTCTCATTACTTTGACAATAACAGTAGGAAAGTAACTGAATTTGTCAATTCAATTTCACTCCCGTTTAAATATACGACTTTTTTTAAAAAAAAATCATGCACACATATTACGAACCGGTGACAATACAATGATCTCATAGCAACGTCCTGCTATTCTCATTACTTTGACAGAAACAATAGGAAAGTAACGGAATTTTTCAATTCAATAACATCCACTTTCAGATATCCAAATTGTTTGAAATTATGCACGCATATTAAGAACCTGTGACTATATAATAATTTATTGCTATGACTGATATTCTCATACTTTGACATTAACAATAGAAAAGCGTTTGAATGCAATGGAATATTTCGTTTCAATGTTCACACACTTCCTTACGTCCGAATTGCTTGAAATTTGGCACACATATTTAAAACCTCAAATCATAGCTGTGTCCTGATATTCTCATTTGGCAGTAACAATAGAAAAATAGTTGAATGTAATGGAATCTTCAAACTGAATTTTAATCCACTTCCAGATGTCCGAATTGTTTGAAAGACTACAATTGTAATGAGAAGCGATGACTTCATAGCTGTGCTCTAATATTATCATTACTTTGACAGTAACAATAGAAAAGTGTTTAAATGTAGTAGAATCTTGCAACTGAATTTTATTCCACTTCCAGATGCCAGAATTGTTTGAAAGTTTACACATGTATTGAGAAACGTTGAAAATTCAATAATTTCATAGGTATGTCCTGGTATTCTAATTACTTAGACAGTAACAATAGAAAAGCGCTTGAATGCAATGAAATATTTCATTTCAAGGTTCACCCACTTCCTTACGTCCAAACTGTTTGAAATTTAGCACACGTATTAAAATCAGTTACAATAAAATAATTTCATACCTGTGTTCTGAAATTTCCATTGTTAACTAAAAAGTTAAAAGTAAAATTATAGTTTAAGAATCTAAAATACACGCTTTTGTATCAATATGGTTTAAAAGGTTAAAAATAGTTTTTAAATATAAAAATTTTGGTCCAGGGCGCTAGGATGTCCCACAATTCAGTATAACTTTATTGAATAAACTTGAAATAACAATAAAGTAACTGATTAACAAGTTAAAGCGTATGGTGTTCTCTACTTGTACCTAATGAGTCTACCTTTACGAACAGCTAGCGATAAAAAAAATTAAGATCACTGATAACTAGCACCCAACTCTTTTTTTTACATTAAAGTTAATTTTTTAATTAATGACTTTATTCTTATTTTAAGTTTATTTAACAAGTTATACTGAATTGTGGAGCATCCTAGCACTGTTGAACAAAAATTTTTGTATTTAAAGATTATTTTCAACCTTTTAGTTCACATTGCTATAAAAGCGTGTATTTAAGTTTTTTAAACTATAATTATATTTTGTCTCCTATTAACTAGCTTAGAAAATATCTTGTTTGTAGATCTTTCATTATAAATTCTTGATGCAAAATTCATTCTATAAAATAAATAGTAAATCTTCTTCTGAAACACTTACCACTTTTACAGCTTTATGCACATTATTCAACACTACTCTTCAAATTTCAGATATGTATCAGTTTAACGATAACTGTATTTATTGTATTTTTTTGTACATGGATGATTTTGAACGCTGGATGTAGAAATGACATCATAGGTTAGAATGACCTGCTGTTTGTTAATAAGGAATACAACTACTATATATATATAAAAAGTCTGTGCAATACAATCAGGTATGGGAAAAGTTGAGAACTTTCTTACCCCCAAGGAACAGTTTTGAAATAGTATTTTCTATTTCGGCGCAAGGGACGCTGTGGTATACCCAGCACCGTGATCCAACTTCTTTCATTAACGTTGCTCACTGATAGAAGATTTTGTCTTTTCATTCTGATCTTTCAATTGAATCAAACAATCTCAGGTTTCTTACGGATATGACATACGCTTACGCAATTTTTTCGTGTTCCATGCTGCGACTAATTTAAACTTTCTGATCAAATAGTCCTACTTCTACAGGAACCTGTATACTTCAACATTTGGAGGAAATTTCCAACCATAAACTTGGGGTTTGGTTATGAAAATTGTCAAATCCAAACGTAAGTCACTTGTGATCAGTCACTTCCCGATGGCATTGCCCGTTATACATAGGTTTGCTCCCAATATTTCAATCACCTCTAGTAAGCAGGTGTAATGCTGAAAAACTCATGGTTGTATCATTTAAAACAGCAGATTGACTAAAACTGGTGCACAAGTGGTGTACTTTATTATCACACACTTGAAAGACATCCCGGTTTCGGTTTTCCGAAAAGCGGGAGCGACAAGAGTGTGGATCCTTCATATAGGACGTCGCTGATTGTTTTCTCTGTGTTGTCCATTATCTGCCTCCTACACTCAATGAACCGAAACCTAATTAAAGGAAAGTAAAATTCAAGTATACATGCCTTCTTTAATCACCACAGATCTAGCAATTATTTGTTATGTATAGTGGCCATTTACAACTGTTGCAGACGATAAGGAAAACACTGAGTGAACTCTGCAACAACAGAATTATAACACTGTACAAATTGAAGCTCTCTTTTTTTTTTATCCATTGTCACTCGTCACGATTGCAGTAAATGCCAGAACCAAGAGAAATAAGTTTTGATTCATTTATTAAATGACGGTTAACTGAGCATTTAAACTTAAGGTTTGCAGGTCCCTTTAAACAGAGCAGAGCACTGTTTTTGAGGTCACACACTACTGAATAGCGATGTCACTTGTAGGACGATGTTGCCTGCTCACTGTCGGGAAGTGAAATGGATAGTTCTTGTAAGTAACTGTCCACTTAGATATTACCTTAGTGTTCATGTCTTCTTGATTGATTGTTATAAACTAGACAAAACTCAGATTACTCAGCACACAGAGTATGAATTTAAGGCACCACAGACTACAGACAAGAGGTTTTCTGTGCGCTGTGCGCCTAGAAGTGTTTAGTGAGTGCGGACTCGTATCTCGGCCATTTGCAGTCTTTCCGGCGTCTGCTCTGCAAATAGGCAGTGTGTGCGGCGATATGGCGCAGGAAGTCAGCAGATAACTCGGCTGGCGGAGAGGGCAGGCCATTAATAAGAGGGGCAGTTCATCTTGGAGGGCAGCTGACCACTATCTAGACGCCACCTCCTGGCACTGAAATCAAGTGGCTCTGTCTCTAGCTGGCAAGCAAGAAATGAGAAGTTTTGTTCCGTGCAGTGAAATACCATTTAATTTTGAACAAAAAAAGCGTCTTATGCTTGCCCTTTCATTTATGTTTAGTGATGTAACAGTGACAGAAGCCATTTATATAGGTTATAGTGCGTGGAATAAACATATTATTGTTATATGCAATATTTGACAGTTATTTTAATCCTGCACCGTTAACACAATGAACGCTACCGGTAATATGAAGAGTCCTGTCAGTGACTAACTCTGAATACACGTCTCTAGACGTCCGCCGTCACGCTATGCACCATCTTACCTGAGACGGCAGACGATCTTAATTTTCTGCCCTTTTATGCTGTTTATTATACTTTTAATTGAAAAAATACAATTAGACTAATTAAATATAATAAATAAGAGTTTAGGGGAAAAAATAATATCGGTATTTATCGTATAAATTAAGTTTATTAAATAAAAAACGTTTGAATCATATAGAATTACATAAATACTAATTATTTATATATATTTAAATTTAGTTTCGTCACAAAAAAATATTTAATTATTGAGTCTTGGAAAATATAAATTGATAAAATAGGACATAAATAAAATGTAAAATATAAAATTAATTTTAATTCATATAGGTTCATTATATTATAACTGCGTGAGTATGACATTTACCTTGAGAACGGCAAGCGCATCTGCGACTGCAGGTGATTATCTAGCTCACTCAACCCCAGCTATAGACATTGTGGAGGAATCTAGCTCCCTAACAAGGATTCAACGATGGTTTTCCACGTCCGTACAACCCCAGAGTAGATCCAACCTGTTAGGCACTGTGCATCTTCTTCCTGTGTAGCGCCAGTCCGCGTCCCCGGCCGCCGGAGGTGGCTCGACGGCTGCGTTCTCTCTGCTCCGACTGTTGCTGGCTCTAAATAATGAACACAAGACACGACAATACACCCTTGGATGCCTGTGCAGAGGTTTTTAATACAACGTACCACTACTGACCTAAAGTGGAGGAGCAAATGGTAGACCAGTGATGTGGCCTACGAATGCGGTCATCTGCCCTGCATAGCTCGACCACTCCGCACTTTTTACAAGCTGTTAGCGCTCCAAATCCCCGGGCGATACCTCTGTCTGGTTTCTTAACATGCAAACTTACCGCCCTCGTTTCATACTTAAGAAATATGTTGCTTTGAGCCGAGTGAACTATCCCGTTCAGTATGGAGCCACCGATGAGAACTGGGCAGTCAATCACCGCTGACCGACGCAGTGGGCGTGTCGCTGTTTCCGACTGCGCTGTTGGATGCCAACTGAAATGCTAGATTTTCAACTGACGAATCCTTCACCATCCGCCGCGATTGTATGGTAACAGCGCATCGATTTCCACTGTCCTCCGCATTTGAAGTAGCACTCAGCATCCGACCCTATTGATTCACTCAATTCTTTGAACAGATCTGCTGAAAGGGTGCTGTTTGTACATTTTCTTAATTAAATGAATTATTTTTGTTATTTTGGAAGATATTAATAAATCATGTAATATTCTATAGATTCAGTGGGACTAATTTATTGCAGTAATTTTATCCTTGTCCAATATATCCATTTTATTTCAATTTCTGTTACTAGTTTCAGAATAACATCAATTTTAATACTGAAGAATATTTCAGTGGTGCTCAACATTAAATTCGATTTTACCAACTGATAGATGCAGCGATAAAGACCGATAACTTTTAATACCCTTTGTAATAGCCTTATGAAACATTACATCACGAATTGCTGCAAAACCAGCATGAAAAACGAAGTATTTTCCCTTCTTCAAGCTAAATAACAGATCACGAAGAATGTAATTGAAGCCTTTTGTTTTAAACCACAGTGTCCCTAACATACAAAGAGATCACTTCCCATTTTTAGAGCGGCGCATGAAAGTGAAATTAGTAGCTACAATTTTATGTTCGATTAGCAACCATCATAGTTACCAATCAACAATTTTACTAAAAGAGTATAAAATCGCATGAAACGCTATAAGTGGTGCGTAAAATACAACAGGTAGTATTAGAAATGCTTCTCCAGAAGACAACTTGATGAATTCTAGTTGATAATCGTGCTGCAGTGTGGCTAAAACTATCCAATATTTACCAAATTGATTTAAATTTTCAGTAGTAAACATACAACTACAAAGGTAACATTCATCACAAAATGTTTCTGGATGTAACGTGTTCCTTCACATACGTCTTCTGAATTATTGAACTTCTTCACAGCAAATGCACATTGTACAATCCTTTTCGCATATTATCGCAACTTCATTGAAGTGTCCGCGTGGAATGTCACGCACATTAATAAGTCTCCGAAAAACATTAACAGGAATTCGATGGAAATTATATGTCAGTGGTCTAACAGATTAATTGTTATCTTCTTTCGCAGAAGCAATACTGATACATATCGCTAATTTTGTTAGCGTTTGGTATGAATGTCTTTGGTGCACTGTAATTATAACTTTATAACAGCTTATGCCTCGATAATAGGCATCATGGGTATGGGTACTGGATTGAGTTAACAGAATTGTTTGCAGTGGCTTTCACACAAAAGTACTCAGTTGTCTCAATTCTACAATACTGCATCACTGATTTATAGTTAAGTGCTAATTGGGAAAAGAGTGCTGGCTTAAAATGATGTCTGCCATGAGAAATGAATCGTGAGGAAGGTACGACGTTGCTTAATTTGTCATGCTTTGATAATACTTAGTCTTGTATTTCGCAACAAGAAAGTACAAAACTGTTGTACCTGTTCGCGAAGTCCAGATTGAATTTTTCGTACAGGTATGACATTTTTTTAATACCACACATGCCGTAAATTTATATTCATATTAATCGAAGTAAGATCTGACTTCAAACTGTTTTCCCAGTCTGTCGTTTCATTTTATTCTTTTCCTCTAGATCAACCTGTGTAGAAATTTGTTGACTTTGTTCCCACTGGAGGATATGTTAACCGCTAGATCCAGACACTTAATTTGCATATGTGGCAGTTCGATATATGATTCGGTTTTCCTAGATGCTAGACAAGGGGCATACTTTCCTACGCGACTATTGTAATCTTAATTGCTCGGATGAATCAAATAGCGCTCAAGTCCTCGGCTGACCATCATAAAGTACTAGAGCTTTAAACCCATTCATAAGTGAAAAGGAGGGGATACTTTTCAAGTTCCATTCGTGTAACCCTTACCCCATAATAGATTTTGATTCTCACGGCTCCCACATATTTTTCCCCATTGATCTGTATACCATTGCCATATTTTTTCATTATAGTTCTAAAGCGTAGTTTCAAATTTTCTTGGAACTTTGTATAGTAAATAGTTCTCAATCCTAAACCTGCAAAAGATATGAGAACACGACTATCCCCATTGTTTGAAAGCATGAAATCAACTTTAGTATTTTCCATTGTCTGTATAATGGTCATCATTTCTTAACCTTAAACAAAACGGATTTTCTAAGCAGCCCTACTGTAGATCAAGAACATTATTATCTCGCAGCTCAGTTCGGTCGCAGAACTATGAACTATCAGACAGGGACAATCACGAGCGAAACTGAATTTCAAGGTTGCTTTCCCTATCAGAAAATCCATATTACTTTTAGATTATAATTCATATAGTGAAAATACGTAGTTGGTATTTTCACTAAATTACTAAAAAAAATTCTAACTAACGCTCATTTCATAATATGTGACATAGCATTAAAGATGCTACTACAAAGTAACTAATGGTATGTTGGCAGTGAAAATCGATTAATTAATTTCTTATCGCTTGTTTTCGCCTGTTGTATTATGGTGTTATTTAAAGTATGTATTTCATCTAATCCAATGAGCTCTTAATTTACTGGTACGAGGTATAGTTTCACTGTCCTCCAGTGGTATAGGCCATTCCATACTTGAGTAAAATGTTCCTTTTTCTGTTTTATAAGTTTTTGTTTACCTAAGAATACTATCTCTATTAAGCCTCTAATTACTTTCTGTTTAAATGTTGTTTAACAAAAGAGAAAAATAATGTGAACACGTAAGCCACATAAGTTGTGAAGTAAAATAAATTTCTTAATTTCAAAAGCATGAGAGTTCGTACATAAAAATCTTACAGTCCCACATTTTTGTGGTTTAAACTGTTCTTGACTGAAACGGTGCGAACACTTCACTAAATTCATATTAAGTAATGCTTCCAGCTAAAGCTATTCACATTCTTTCACTGTGTGACTGAGTACATACTCTGACAGTTAGCAACAATATTTGAACTTACTTGACTTAACCAAATGCTGGTTATTTTAACTTAGAGCCATGTATTTCATCATTGTTGGTTAATTATTTCATCTTCGAAGAGGATTAGTTATTGTTGTTTGTAGAACTCCGTTAACAAACAGTATCACTACATCTACTATACCGCTACTGTCTGAGTTCAGACTAATAGCTTCTAGCTCCTACCAAGGAGTTACTTTTACTTCCTCTCAAAAGGAAATTTTCCAGCCAATGTTAGGAGTTCAGTGAATGGGTGCGGAGCCTTATCAATAGGGATTGAAAAATAAATAAATTAATTCCAACAAAATTTCTGCGAAAGCTCTTAATTAAATAGTGGTAAGTAACTCTCATTGATACATATTACAAGGAATATTAATTTTGAATAGATGTTCCGAAAATAACTCAGTCGCGAGAATCTGAATGGGACGGAAGCCAGCTATCGATAACCGTTTTGACTGTTGAAACCGTTGTGTTACCGTTGTAAAAGAATTGGTAAAACCCCCTCGAGTCAATATGCCAAAGTTCATAGAAAAATGGCAAAGCTGGTACTCAGTAGAAAAAGTTCTCAGAAATGATTTAAAAATTGCAGTGGCTACATAACAGTCAGCGATAAGTCTCCATGACATTCCTTTGTGTTTCTGACTTATACTTGGTCAGGAGTGTGACTAACGCGTTGACTGTAGTGGGTCCTTTGTCCGCCAGCTGTGGTGTGGCCGCGTGAGCGTGTCGTGTGGCGTCCCCCGTCCATCACGCACTGCGTACTCCTTGTAGCCTGCAACCCATTACACTCAGCCAGCCAGCGGGCCGTCTATCTCCGCGGCGTGTTGCGTGGGCAGCTCCACGCGAGCCTGACGGACATCCGGCCAGCAGGTAGGACACAGTCTGTATCCAACAAAGGGTGCAACAGTCAGCAGCAAAGTGCTACTCAAACACGGGTGTTTACGAATTCAAGAGATCAGGATATGTAACTAAAAGTTACTCGTAAACTGACATTCTGTGCAGCAGCACAGGAATAATCATGATGACAGCATTAGAAAATAAGAACAAATAACTCTGTGTGGAACTATGGTGGCTAAGGAGAAAGAGCGAAAAGAAATTTATCGTGAATATTCTGATTACAGCTCTCATTGGTCAGTCACTGAGCCACGACTTTTCGTAATATCGATTTGCAAAATACAATACATGTTCATTCTCAATCATAAATATTGACCCCATTCAGTCCAGGACATAACTACTTCTATTCTTTAAGAACATTTTGACTCCTCTGTTTCCCCAAAACGACAAGTTGGCCACGCTGCAATACAGACTATCGATGATATATCTCCACAATCGAGAACACGACACCACAAGCCACGGTTTCCTTGATTTTGAATAGTTTTAAATCATTCTTACCGTCCTGTACAGTGTAGGTTGTTATTTGTTGGTCTGGAAAAGTCTATCAAGTAGAGTTCTCAATTGTGGATTTATCTCAGGTTATATAATAAATTCAACAAACAATTTTAAAGAAACAAGTTCAATGAACCAGTTTTTTAATAATACAAAAGGAATATAAAATACTGCATATCGAGAGACACTTTTTCTTCAAAAGGAGCAAAGAGAAGTGAGTTAGTGTCATTTTGAATGTAGGTACCAACATATACTCCTCTCCACTTAACTGTCATGTAGTCAATAATTTAGTCGAGTTAATTTATTGATAATTAATTTTAATAATTGCACCACAGGTTTTTTTTATAACTCTCATCGACGTCGAGATCATTAGAGGAGCGAGGCAAGGAACTGCAAGGAATTCGGCCATGGCCTTTTAAAAGAACCATGCAAAACCCAAATCTGGATGGTGGGGGGGGGGGGGGGATTCGAACCCCGATCCTACCGACTGTGAGGTCGGAGGACTACCGTTCATCAACCACTTTCGGTCCCATATATCTTCTGTTGGCAAGTCAATGGTGCAAACACCTGTAACTTTTCCTGACTTTCTTCTTATAGGACTTTGTGTTAAAAAAAGTACAATTTGATCTGAAACTGTGCAGCAAATTGATGACATATCTAACGACAGTCAAACTCATCGAAATACAAACTTAAATCTACTTAATTTTTCACTATTCTTTGATCATAGACGCAATCATTAGCTCTGAAATCCCCTAAAACTGTCGAGAATGTATGGCACAAGCGTATTCCCCAAAAGATACTTAGTACATAATGCATCGAGAAGTTCCTCGTAAAACATAAACGGAAAGGGTTGACAATTTAAAAATGTGAAATCGTTAAAAATTTACTTTTATTCTCAGGATTGTGCGTTACATTTGGTATTTCGGTAGAACAGACCCCAGTGTAGGTTGAAATATCGAAAAATTTGTAGGTTCGAGATCACTGCGAAGAACAACAATATTTCTACTAATTATACCGAATTACGGAATTTAAATCCAATTTTCTCTACTAACTGAAGATATTGATAATGTCTGCTGCGAACAATTTCGCACAAACATACTTCACCATCTACTTCCTTAATTTCAACCTCTAATATTGGTGGGAACTTGGGAAGCCTTTTACAAGGAGACAGGTATTCAGTGGAACCGGCGATTCTTTACCTTTTTTTGTTTTTGGCAACTTGATTCTCACACACACTGTATTTTTTACACTTTCTTATTTCAGTCCTGGAGTACTCAAAAAATGAATCTATTTTCTGTTTAAAATTATAAAGTGGGTTTTCCGAAGTTGATGGATGACTAGCTTCTCAACGCCGTTTACTATTTCATATTGCATGAATTCCATTTTTTTTTTTGAAAATCCCCTGTCATTGAGTTTCTCTCTTAACGCTTTGACAAAATATGAATATTTTTTTAAATTTTTTATTTATTTTTATTTCTTTGGTCGGTTCTCTTTGAAAGTTTCCCCTAATACTTAATTTACTGTTACGGGAATGAAGCCAAGTTTTCCAAGCTTGCACTAATGCGGAGTGTATAGAATCTCCTATTTCAAAATTTGCCATACTATTTTCTTCATTTACTTCCCCCAGAACATAATTATACTCGTTAATGATCATTGTAGATTTCTCAGTTATTTTTAATTTTTTTACTATCGTTTGAAAACTGTAATTTATAAAACACTATGTTTGAGTCAATCTTGTGGAAAAACTGAACATGATATGATTAATTTCAAGAGTATCCGGTTTCTCTGATTAATATTGAAAAAAATAAAAATATTGTTTTTACGGAAACAAGTACTCTTCACAAATAAGAAACGCTTTGGTATTTCTAATTACATTTAAAACTGTTGGTAACTTTTCTCTATTTCTATTATATTACATGGTGCCCCCAAAATCCATTTTTTACTGCAACAACTTTTTGCGCCTATGATGGAGCTCAAACCCAAACATAAACTTTATTAAAGTATGGTGACAAGGAATGTTAAGTCTATTAGGAAATTATTATACCAGTAATTATCTCTGCACAGCGCCTGATTGTTACAGACAACACCAAATACTGTTATCAGGTAAATTAGAATCCCCATGTTGCCCGAATGAAACATAGTTTAATCAATAATCTCCATTCATTCCCTTTACAAAGACACGAAAGAAAAAATAACAGATTTTCAAGATGCTTAATAAAACGTTACTTTTTAAGTAGATACTTAAATAACCTTGTAAATCCGTGAATGTAAACATCTCGGAAAGAAACAAATACTAATCAATTTATTCCACGTCGGTTGTATTACCACTTCAACCGAAGGCATGCACACAGTACGCTGCGTTATCCATGGTGAAATGCCCAGTCTCTATGTACGGAGGAGAATGAAGACAACTTTCAAATGCTTTAAAGGATTATCATAGTCTCTAGTACAAACTTCGCATAGAAGATGAGCTTTCAGATAAAAATCCTCGTACGGCAAAGTGAATGCTGATATATTACCTTTCCACCGCCGTACTAAATTGCTGCCGCCGGCATATATGATCACGTTCAGCAGTTGTGTGTTCGCGAGTGGCAGGTAATTTCAGAGCTTGTCCCACAATAAGCTATTATTAACGGATGGATTGTTTGAGCGCTAATTTTCTGCTATTTGAGTTCCTAACACTGGTAATTCTTTTTTTATTATATATACAACGAGACATGACTTTCTATTAAAGTAATGCTGGAAACTAGTGTATTGTATATACGAGTTAAGACTTCTTCACAAATACATTTCATCATCAGAACAAAATTGCGGTTTGATTCATGTACTAACTAAGGTCTTCACATATATCGTTTCCGAGTGTCCTTTTCGTTTATCTTGATGCTTCAATTTCTTGACAATACATGTGCAAAAGTTTCGTTCAACGATCAAATCGTATCTCACAGTGTGAGATATAACATTCTGTACCCAACCAGCTACGGGAAGAAAGTAAAGTAGACGCTTACTATGGAGTCACTGTTCATTTCACAGTAGTTTCAATGAAAAGTTTTTTAAACTGGAAAGATTTAAGAAGTGATACGACTATCGTCTCACTGATTTCATGCGCTGGGTTCTGGCATTAAAGTTGTTTGCTCTTTGTAAAATGTACAATAATTGACAATTGTTTTACGTTCCTAATTTACAGGTGTTATACTCAATCACTGCTAATTACTTTTTCCGCTTTATATTTTCACTCTGGCAGTACGTCAATTTTTGGGATTAGTTTCTTTGTAAAATCTAACTAAATCAATAAAATTTTTTTTTCCACTGCTTACAACGTATCCCTACAACTATCCGAAATCGCTCAGCGCAATACAATAAATATACAGGATATGTTGCAACAGATTTTGGTTTTTAAGTAAGATATAACATTCGTATGAAACACCTGAAATGTTAATTCGTTCAGTGCTCTTGATGAATTTGGCAAGGCGAACCATTTCGTTAAACTTTTCCGAATGTAGCATAAATGCTGAAGAAGCAAAGGTAAAGCATGTTATACGTCCGAGACTGTGAGAATGTGAGTACACCTACATTTGATACTGACTGCTCATGAAAATTGGCCATTCACTTAGCGAATCATCATAAACACATTAACATAAGTCCTGAACTTTTTGAAAATATGCAGCCGGCGGTTTCAAGCCGGAATATAGCGATAGTTTTCTAAAGAAAGCATACGATTTCTTTCTTACATAATTTTCTTCACACAGCAATCGACGTTGACATTAGCATCAATTAGTAACAACGAAAATAGCGGATTGGACCAAATGGTGCGGACAACATTACATTTTACATTGTAAAACGCATTCTAGAAGGAACCGCTCAGGATGACAGCGTTTAATAGTTAAGAAGCCATCGTGGTAGTCCATGCTGAAGCGAAACTCTCATACAAATAATATGTTATCACTTATCACTCCATGTGGTTGCTAGCCAATTACGATTTTCTTTCTACTTCCAAGGGAATTGAATTAAGCCGTAAACTGATGCGGAAAGTCAGTTCTCTGTGGAGCAGACAATTCGTGAAATCAGACAATATGATACCAGGTGCATTTTCTTGCTGTTGTACTGGAAATTATGAAGGCTATGGACAAATCGTTACTTCTATACAAAAGATTGTCTGTCAATATACAGTAAATTCACATTTACTGATCAACTGCCCGAGTTTCAATGCACCCGGTATTCTTCGGCTGACTATCTCGATACAGGTATCGCTATTGTTTCGCGTCTTGTGGGCCAACCTTTAGTGAAAGAAAACCTCGGTTATCTTAGTCCTTGTTAAAATCTAGGTACTTTCCTGACATTTTTAAAATTTCATGCTAAATACTGAACGTAATTTTACAATTCTGTTCCCTTGCTGTACCACTAATGTTCGTCAGACACTGTAAATATCATGACAGTTAAAGCTGGGCTACGGGGGCACCAAATAAGGTATGGAATTCGGGAGAATGAATCACAAACCTCTGCCTTTTCCGATTCTAACAATGTCGACGAGCCGTAAAGCCCAAGGAGAAAAGAAGCTACTAGTAACAAATGGAGCGCACCTCACGTTCAGAATAAGTGTTAAGAACTATACTTACCTTCTGCATAGAACCTGAAAACGTTATCAGTTAGCAACATTATCAGCTAACACAACGTTCATTTTATCCGCCTCGTCTTTTTTTCCAGTTTCCTGGGTTATTGTTAATGTCCGCATTTATTTGATATATTTATTTCCGAATGCTTCTATACTTATATGTGGCTCACTTTTTGAATTATAGGTGACATGAATAGTGAGTATGAAGGCAATTTATAAATAATTTAAATTGAATTTTTTTTTTTTTTTTTTTTTTTTTTTTTTTTTTTTTTTTTTTAACGATGATACTTTATGCCAATGGTAAACGGTATTTAACCTTCCTTTACTGTATCTACGCATACTGACACATTGGGTATTGTTTCCTGAAACATTCCATTTACGAATTCTTCTCCGTTCTTCTCTCCAGTCCTCTCCTGCCTCTAAAGACTTCGATATCAGCGACGCGAAATGCAACAAGCAATAAAAGTGGATGTAGTCTTCTCGGGAGACTAGCCGAGTAAGTACTTACTCGGCTAGTCTCCCGAGAAGACTACATCCATTCTCAACGCCGAGAAAGACTTCGTTCCTATATAGCAATAAAACTGCTGTAGATCCATCTGTTTGAGAGCATCGTGATTGCAGGAGAAACGAGCAATTACATTAATGCTTGAGTTTAATGAGTGAACTGTATCCACAAAAATGAATTAATAATTGCTCATTTTAACTGACTGAAGCAGGAACGTTGTAGGAAATTAGTACTTGTAACAAATTACAGCTAAAGCAGAGTTACATACAACCCTGAATCCTATGGATGTTGATCATTGTACTGGATATGAAGAAGGGTGTATTCTGTCCTCAATAAATCATTGAACGCTGGTAACAATTGGAGAAACACTAAAGGTCTTCATCTATCAAGCGATGTGGTTATTCACAAAGCAATGTTGCACAGTAAAGGATGTGTTCATGAGCTCGGCGATCCGCCTCTGGCCACAGAATAGAGGGCTAATCATGACTTGTCAGCTGGAACAATACAACTGCATTGATTCCGAGCTACGTGGTTCGACTTGCAGGCTATGGCAAAGCGGTCAGTGCAGCTGGTAAATACATGCACACAGTTTCTAATTAACGCTTTCTTGGAAGTCGTCTGTAAGTAAACCTGATTGGTACCTTAATAATTAAGAAACAGTGCTTCTCCGAGGTCCCGGATGTTAAAAAGTTTTTGGGACGGTTCCAAAAGTAAACACGCATCTCTCTTGCAAATGCTCCCTATCAACAGAATATAAGTGAAATAATAAATCGTGCATTCTTATATACAACATTAGAATACACAAATAAAGCTACGTCTAAAATGAAGCGTGGATAAAATTGAAGCATTGTGTACTGCACAAATGAAATGAGTCTTTATTCAAAAAATCAAGACATCGAATAAAATCATTCATATTTAACGCTGAGAAAACCTCCAATCTTACATATCAAGACGTTACTGTTGTACGCTGACCACGTGATAGTGGAAAGTACCCTAAAGACACTTACCTCTGTTTACGTCATATTAGTGTTATTGAGACAGAAATGATATTTTAGCACAGTAAAACAGTAAATATATCACCTTCCGGCTGACATAATGAGGATGAGATATATTACATGCGATTTATATCAAAAAGCAATCTTCAATTTTCGTCTGAATTTCAAAAGTAATTGTTTTTCGTGCTACAGTATCCGTTTATATAAATTTCATTTTCAGATTTACTTAATTTAAGTTTTATATTGATGGTTTTCATAAGCCAACGTATGGAAACAATCTTTTCGAGATGAATTTCCACCTAAACGTAGAACCCTCGACTTTTCTAGATGAGTGGAGCGACGCGGTTTCATTGAAACCATGTTTTTTATTCTGAGACTAGCTTCAAGTCCGTCAAATATGACGGGTTGAACGTAGCATCCTGGCAATTCATTTCTTTGCAGTTGGTGAATTATACGGAATTCTATGACTATTATATAATGCTCATAAACGTGACTTTGCAATGTTCTACATATTTAGTTCGCAGTTTACATAGCAATACAGTTTTAACTTCTACTGAATTAATGACGACAGAAATATAGTACTGATAAAATTAAAAATAAATTAGGAACACCACGTAATATCAGTTTTATTCCTGGTCCAGCTACAATTCAGCACGATAAATATTGAACTACTTTCATCCACATGTAGCAATAACTGCAGTAACGTGGCGCTTTTGAAAGCAGTTTAAATTGTTTATAAAGCTGATTTCTGAGTGAACAAAATGTATAAGTTACGATTCTGGTCAACTTCATACCTGCACTAATAATGCCGTTCGAAAATCATAGCTTCTATTACCCTCATATGAACAAACGACGGGTATCACCCACGGTGGCAGTAGGAATTTATTCTGGATAAGGTTTTAAGGAAACAGGAATAACGATCATTTTTAATGATTTTTTTTTCGTGATATGAGTACCTTGCTCTGGTTTGATTCTATTAATATTAGGTCAGAATTTTTTTTCTAAATAAATGTATTTTAATTTAAACGACGGAAAGTATAATATCAAAAATTGATAACTGTTATTTATTTGACTGATATATTTCGCAATTACAAACGTTTCGTGTAAACATTCTCTGGGTATTTAAACTTCATTGTTTCTTATCCTATGTTGAAAAATTCTTTGGTTTTGTTGTAATCTAGTTCTTATAACAGCTGCAGAGAATATAGCATAAACACCGACTGCGCTTCTCCTTCTAGTTGCCGTAATTAAACAAAAGCATCATGTAAATTTAAACCAACGTACGATTGTAACTTTGTAAGAAACGATTGCCTCCCATTAAAACTTTTGTTTATCATTGCTCTTCGTTTTTGGTGCAGTTACAACTGATAGTTACCTTTTATAAGGCATCGCAATTGCAGTTTCTTTTGACACTAGAAGTGCAAGAAAAATCAAATTAATTATTTATTTGAAATTTACACTTTCTTTTGACATTATAAGCGCAAATAAAGTAAGTACAGATTGAATCTTGCTGATTAGCCAAGCAGGGCTGTGATGGCAGGCAGTGTAACTAATACTTTCAGGTATTATCGAGACTCGACGAAGGCTGCCGATTCATCGAGGTAAATGTGCAACCTTCAGACAACGCATTTTATTAAATAGGATGATAAAACAATTTACGTTATGTTTGTGAGTGTTTAAGAAAAAGAGAGAGTAAAACTCAAAGCATTAGGCACTGTAAATCTTGTTTTACTATATATTTTAATTATTAAAACTACATTTTCCCACTAGATGTCTAACGAAAGTTATATCTAAAACAGACAGTTCACTCACACCGAGGAACATAAAATTAAATACTGAATCTAATCTTGAAGAATAATTTCTTCCAACCGAATCCCTTAATTCAAACATTCTGAGATAAATATGAAAGCAAAAAGATACTAGATCTATTTGAGAAGGAAGTATAGAACTTAAATTTCTCAAAAAGGAATGATTTTAATACAAGCAATAGTCTTCGAAAGAATTCATGAAAACGCATCTTTTTCTTAAAAAAGTGAAACGATAATGAGTCCAAACATATGTTTTTTTGTTCGATAGTATCGTTGTTTTTAGCCATACATTCGTGTAAAAATTAATCCAAACTTGTAAAAGTGCCAAAAAAATAAAAATGATCTTTTACAACAGAGTTCCAGTTAGGTCTGGTGCTATAAATGCATCCAAACGAAAATGAGAGTGTTTTCAATTTTATTGTATTCTTAGTAAGGCATGTTAAAAAGAATACAAAAATTATAATATAAAGAATACTTTATGCTAGATACAATTAAAATAGCTTTGCAGAAACACACAATACGCAGGTCCGTTATAAAGAAATGATTCCAATGAAAACCTTATAAAGGGCAGCTTACTGGAACTTACTCCAAAATTCTTTAGTTTCCCATCCGATAGTAACGTTGTCGCACTTCCATATTGGTTTTGATTAGCTAAGTATTATGAAGTTTAACTGAAATATTTTCGCATCATGTCATCTTTAAGGTCGATTTTTTTAACATCATCTTGTTCAAGATTTGAAGGGATGCAACGTAGGAACTTGAATTTTATAAGCTACTTTAGAATATTATTGTCACAACTATGCTTATTGAAAAAACCTCCTTTCCATCCATTTCCACATCTTTGATCTTGTACTCTGAAATGTGTATATCGCAATATTATTCTATTCACTTCAAAATGTGCCTCTGTTTTGGTCAACAGAGTTTGGATTAATAATTACTGGTTGTTTATATTGCTGTACTCTGAGCCTTGTTTCTTCTACTACCACTGAAATTTATTCATGTCAATATATAATTAACCCGGAAGCCTTCAGTGATCTTGGGCTAGACCTCCGCTGATAAAATTCTGCTTTAGACGTTGCATTATCCCCCTACATTTGTATTTGTTCTCTGAGGTCATTCTATCCCTGGATTGGTGAGCCAACTTCTGAAGCTTCAAAGCTACCAGTGGATTATAGAATTAATTAGTTAGGTTTTTACTGGGATTTAATGTCATTATCTTAAACATTCTGATTCATCAATTCTTGAAGAATTCAATACAAATTTTGCGGAAAAATTATAGTTGTGAAATAAAACTCGAGAGCTGATTTACCGCTAAACATTGTGACTACAGATGATTGTCCTCCTTATAAAACTGTAACACAGTGACGCGAATTCCACGAAGTGGAAGGAAGCTTCGTTTTGCTCCACTGCGCTTAGGAAATAGCTGCGGATGAAATTTACTTCCATTAAAAAGCTTAAATTCTTTATCACGTATCCGTCGTAAACAAAAGTACTTGTTGCATCTATACTTTAAATGCAGCCGAAAGTTTGTTTGTTAAGTTCGTTTACAGAAACTGGACTCCAAAATGTAATTAGATTCTTAATTAAATTTTAATCCGCCTTCTATTATTTTGAGCGTCAAGTACGAAAATTCAAAGCTCCTCGCAATGCCTTAGTTAATTTTCTCAAACTCACAACTGAAGTTAATTACGCACTGCCTTTAGGATTAATTTTTTTAAACCTGATTATGAAATCGAATTTGAGTTCCGCGCGCGGCCTAATTCGCATGTCTCTCTGTAAAGGGCCCTATCTTAAAACGATCGCTTTTTCGCTGCTGCGGGAGTACAACTTTCGTCTCATACCTCATTCCAGATCGTTGGAGAGAAAAGTTATCTTTATTCGAACTAGTAGCTTGTATAGACGTTGTAATATCTTGCAAAATTATCGGTCTATCTTCTATGAAACAGAATGAGCACTCTTAAACAGCAGACACCGATCTAGTTTTAAAATATTACAAAACAAAAATTCGCATGTTAACGTGCTTAATCAGTTAGAATTCCAAAAGTAAAATATTACCTGATAACTAAAACAAGGTATACTATCATAATTGATTCAAAGAATCTCGCAAGATAATGATGTTACCGAATGTTTTATGCAACACACGCTGCGTCTATTAGGTTCACACTTTCTTCTGATGTTTTGAGAAAGATTATGGGTCTTTTTCAGGAACCCAACCTGCTCCTTAATTTACTACCCGTGATTCAACGAATGCAGGAGTAAGGATGACATAGGTAGCTGTTGTAACAGTCGATCGTGCGTCTGGCTACGTCCTGCACAGATCCCACAATGGCGAAGCAGAATGGCTGAAATACTCTTCACGCCCCATTAACCTGTTATCCACCGAATAAATCCTCAGTAAAGGTGAAAACGTGTCGAACGTGGTGCTGAACAACTGATATCGTTAGTCTCATCGCTAGCAGTTATTTCTTGTCGACGTCTGCATGCTTTAGAGACATTGAACCAACCAGAAAACCACAACAAATAGAAAGTGGTCAATTACAGTGATCGAAACATTTAAAATTCAGGAGGCTTGACCAATCCCGTAAATAACTCACAATGTTTTGGCTTATTAACAATATGTTAATTACAAAACATCCCAGAAGTTAAGAAGATAGTATTTAAACTAATTACAACATATTAGAAGTTTATATCAGAATTATATCAATGTGTGACACCAGTAAAATAAATTCACTGAAAATAATTCAGAGGGCTCAAATCTTCATGAAATATAAACTGTTAAATTAATGACAAGAAATAGCATTTATGCTGCGACATTAGTGGTGATTGAAGCAAGTCTGCTCATGTTTCAAATATCTTGTGAAAATAAAACAACAATAGTTATAAGCTAAAACATTTATAAATTAATATGTCGTAACTTGCAAACTAACAGCCACAATATTCTTATCGTTAGAAGAAGAAAGATGATATTTTAGTGATGTATCTAAGGATCAATAAAAGTAAAGGCGATTCTTATCATCCACTTATATAATGTTTCAACCAGTTAAGGATATATTGCTGTTTGTGAAAAATGCAACAACAAGGAGGAGATACGTGATTACACTGAAATTTATTCCACAAATTAGGGACATGACAATACACACATTATTAGAATTACAGAACTGTACATCTACTATGAAAGTAAGAATTCAGTACGGTGCGAAGCATTCACGTGCTGCAATCAGAGCCTCTGGACACAGTGCACCGGATCAAAGTGGGTATGTATATGCTGCTGAGGAACACACTACCATGCGGTTTGTAGGCGCGTCCTTAAACCATCAACAGTGGTAACAGGAGGACCAGGACGAACAAGTTGCCGACCGACCATATCCCGAACGCTCAGGTCAGGAAAACAGTGGACCTTGTTGCTCTTAGAACAAGTTTGAACATTTTTCGACACATGTGACCGGGTATTGTCTTGCTAAAAAATGGCATGTGTCCTTGATGATGACGTAGTGTTCGAGTTATTGACGTTGGGTGTTCTAGCAGTTAACCCATATTTTTCTTGGAGATACACTAAGAATTCTAATTAGAATTTTGATATATGGTATATACATCTTTATGAGAATGTAGTATAAAAGGACAACGTTTTTTCATTCTCGTCAGTTTACTTTGCTTCATATCAATGCTATTAACCGAAGAATATGCGCTGGAGATTATAGTTTGTGGAACTTTAATGGATGTGACGTATGCCCATCATACCCTCATACTTGAAGATTGTCTGTAGTTCTTCGTGTCTGAATAGAGGTTTTAACGATCTTTGACATAAAGTCTTCAGTAACTTTATACATGAATCTTTAGATCCTTATCATCCATCGAAGCATTGGCTATGGTGTTTAGATTCTTACAGCTTAAGTTCTCCAAAGGGTTCCACATGTCTGGAACTTTAGTACTTTAATTTAGAGAATAAATTTTTCATGTTTTAGGGAGTGTTTATTCAGAGGAGTAATTTACCCGTAAGCGGCTGAGAATTTCATACTATTGCATTCGTTAGCCTGAGGTTGCAGGTTGATGTGGTGGAGGACGATTAAACTGACGCTGCGGATACAGTTTATTTAAGGATCGACGCACATTTATTCAGCGGAAATCAGCGTACAGCAGAGTTTCTCAATCTGTGGTCTAGGAAAATAGATCAGCTGATCCGCAAGCAGAATATTAAAAATTTAAATGTAATTGATGAAATATATAGTAACAAAAAGTTAGTGAAATCTTTTCAAATTAAGTGGTTACTATAATTGAACTGTATGAACGATAAAAACAAAAACTTTCTATTAGCAATGATTGTTTCAACGATCTAAATATTCTGGGATTTCTAAGATATGATTTAATTGTTGCTGCTATAGTCTAGTCACTAAAAACGTGTCTAATCAGCACCAAAGATAGTGGCGTTTCGTTGATGAGGTCCTTATTATATACAGGTGTAGGTCTTAAGGGACCTTTACATATGCCGATAAACTTTTTAGGGTTGGTTGATTATATACACATTGGTAAAATAATTAAGGCCATTTAAGTTAGTGGTTCGTAGAATCATTTTTCACATTTTACTGGACCTTGAGTTGTGAAAGTTTGAGAAACGTTGGTGTGCAGTATTTTCACACCCTCCTGAACATATATTTTAATCGTGTCCCTGTTTCATTTCAGCATTGTATTTTACGCTGTTCCAACATGATCTATGAACATCACAGCTTTTTGCGTATGAGGTAATTTGTCTTAACATTTTCGTTGCAAGCAGTGAATGTCCTTTGCTGCAGAACGCACAAAATGATTTTACGATTGCTGCTTGCGTTTCGTCTAGTATGTCCGAAATCAGTGACCTTGTTTGGTGACTATAGTTACATAAGATGGAATTCGCCACAAGCAGACAGTAGCTTTGTGACTGTAACACTCTTCAGGTGGCAGTGGCCCTTTTCTGTTCCTTCTGGTACAATAAGTAACGATAAAGCCACAGGATGTACACAGACTTTATTTAATACGGCCATATCAATTTGGGGCGGTCTGGTAGTTCAGTGGTTAAGTGATGTCAAAAATATTATGTCCGGAGTTTTGTTTGATGATATGAGCTACTCAAGGTTGTTCAGTGGTTCGGATTCTACCGTAACTGTAGGTCCAAGAGGAAAGGAACTGGCCGTTCCTACATCTGAAACAATAGCTTAGTATGCTTCCTTTGGGTTGTGGAGTAAGGTAGTGTCTCTAGTCTATTAGGACCCGACGTACTATATGCAGATGACAAGTGCACTAATTAACACACTATTTTTGATGTATTTGAATATTAGGTGTGGTAAATAAACTCTTCTCGGGATTCCAGCCGCATTAAGTTGTCACACTTTTGGACGTTTCGAAGGCGTCTATCTCAGCCCTCATTTTTAACCAAATGTCAGTTATAAACTGTTTGCTTACCCACTACCTCGGAAACGATGGAAGACGAAAACCAACACAGCGCGATGACGTCATCCACTCGTCTGCTCGTTACCGAGGCGAAACTGTTTCAGATTTTTAATAGCCAGGTTCCAGGCCGCACTGAGTTACTAACCAGTGTCCCTGTTAACTAATGAATCAATAGGTCGCGGTATATCTTGGGCAAATGGGAAATAACAATTACGATTGGAGATACAGTGTTGCTAACAACGTAATATTTTCCGCGTGGCAATAGAGACAAGACTCTTGCCAGTCATACCTGTTATGTCTCATTCCTCCACAGATGAATAAGAACAGCGGTTCCGCCCAATTGCGGTTTGTTGTGGTGCAGGACGACTTAACAAAGTAGAGTTAAGGAATTGAGAACGTTCAAAAAAACTCTAATATTATAATGTGCAGTGACTGAGGGTTGTATGTGGAACTGACAAGATAGAACGCACGTGTTTCTTTCTGTATAAACAAATTCACCGAGAGTTCCACAACGACGAGACCTCTGCCGTGTCCCTCGATTCAACCAGTGGGCGCAATGTCCCTGACACCGGAAGGCACGTCATCCCTCCACTCCGGACATGGCGCACCATTAATACTGTGGACACCCCGCGCTGTAAATACGACGGCCAAGACGGACGGCGAAGTGGGTGGACACAGGTGCGGCCGATATCGAAAACACTCTCCCCCGCCCCCGTCAGCCGCGCTTTTGCATTTTGAGCGTTTTCGCACGTCTCATGAAATATGCATCGAGTTTTGACGTTAATTTAGCGCCGCGTGCTGGGTGGATGAATTACGCAGTCCCACAGCGGCCTCAAACTGGCTGAGGGTTCCTGACAGCCAAATCCGTCTTCCAGTCCAACAAGTGAAGCCGTCCCGAAATGCTCCAAGTCTCATGGGACAAGCGGCATGCTGCACGACAGAAAGGAAATCTCTAAGAAACACCTGACGTTATGCTTACTTCTTACCATTTACACGATTCTTAAATGATAAAACTGCATATTGCTGTAAAATACATGTTTTGACGTACTTGTCTCTTACTCCATGGCCAGCAAGATGTGATATTAGCGTAAGTTTTCTTATTTATCGCCACTTATAGATATGTGCGACCAGTGACGGCTTTCCTTGAAGTATGCTTACGCTTAAATTATGTTTTAGATTTTACGTGGAACAATGTCTCAGTTGGAAATTTCAATACAGATTGTTTTCCATACTTTATTTGCAGCAAATGTCACACGTTTGTTTGATGACCGGAATTGTTTTAAATTATATTATAGGAAACAACTTGCTTCCAGCCCTAAAATTATAGTAAAGCTTATAAAAAATATCGGTCATGAGGAATTCATAAATACATGTAAATAATATATTATATGTAAACCTTATAATGATACGGTTTGATCAGCTTCCTAGTGACCTCTTAAACGTAGTTTTGTGATGAAGCTTGGACGATTAATAGATAATATAACAGTTAATTAATCACTTCAGTTTACTGGTATTGCAAAACTTCATCGATTTTAATTTTAATAAGACCACCACCCATTGGGCAAAATTCAGAAAAAAATGTTAACTTTTAATAATGAAGGGCAATGTTTATGAAAAAAATTGCCGTTTTATATGCACTGGTATTTAAAGTGTAGACATAACACCTGCAGTCGACGTCGAAATAGGATAATAACGATGTTGAAGAATGGAACTTCATACTTCCTGAATATTTCTGGTTCAACAAAGTTAACGTAGTCAGTTACAAATCAAATATTGGCCGCTAGAGCGAGCGTTGGATATGTGGTAACTCTGGCATGACATTCGGGAGTATACGGCTCGTCCACGACCACGTCGACGTCATTAGGGAAGAAGTGGGGGGGGGGGTTAATAGAAGGAAAGGGAAGCAATTAGGCGCATGCCTTTTGAAGTAACTTCACTGGCATTCGACTGCAGGGATTTTTGGAAACCATAAAAAACCGAAATCTGAATAATCTGACCGTAGATCGAAGCCTTACCCTCCCGAATACGCGTTCCGAACATTAACTGCCCACCCACCAAACTCAGTAAGCCCATTCTTGTAAGTCTGTATGTATTCCATATATAGATTAGAGTCTCATATAAATAAATGGACTGTATACGATGTGAGTAACACTAATTCCAGCTGCAGGCAGTTTTTTTTTATTACAATGGCTTTGACATATCAGCCACGTTATACCAGAAAAACTAATGAAAGTTAGTGAGAAAATTAAGTGAAATATAATTCAGAGAACGTATAACAATGTTTGGCCACTTTTATTGAGATAATTTGACTAATTTATACATAATACTTCCCGCGTCATATAAGACCTCTAAGCGCTCGATAGAAGATCAACTGGTTCGTTCCACACTAGTGGATTGCCACTACAAATGTTTGATCAGCAAGCTGCTCACTTTGTAATCTACAGGTTGCATACGAAAGTTCTGGGTTAAACCTTATAATGTGACGCTTGTTGCCACATTCTATGGCGTATTTTATATTATTAATAATTACATTAATTTTTCATAAAGTCTTGGGAGACCATTATATTTTTCTTTAGATAATTTATTTATAAAATATGCTAGATTCTAAGAAGGTTTGTGACGCCAATAAATATTCAATTTATTTGATGCAATGGACAAATAGCATTTTACACAGCAGTATTTAGTTGGCTTCGCTTGCATGTGTACTCGCTCAGACAATGACCCGAGAGATGCCTTTACCCTGCCGCGACAGACCGACGCCGTTACGTGTGGGGTGAAAGTTTACCTGCTCATGCAGTTCCTGGAGAATCATGGGAGGTGTCCCAACGGACGGTGGTCAACAAGAAGATCATTGAGCCTGGCTGAAATAACGCGAGTCTTTCGTCTAACAGCATCACCCACCGAAGGTACCTAATCGGGTGGCCCGAACGTCGTATATATCCCACGCCACATGGGCGAGCGCAAATAAAATGTCAGCAATATCAGGTAACAACAGGACGCCTGGCCCACCAGCCTATCAAAATGAACACATGACTAAAATGCTGGGATTTTTCTGTGCAACATTTACCTACGAGACCAAGAGGACGGAGCAAACGTTAATGTGGGAGATGCAAGAGACGACGAGCCATTCGATTCTGATCTATCTCTGGCTTCTGATCTGACTTCCGATTTGGTCAGACGCTGCTCATCCCAACTGGTATTCTGAGTAGAATGCTGAGGCGACATCCACACAGTGGCATGGTCCGTAATGCTGATACGAGCATTACCTGGTCGAGCTTAATTGCTGCTGCCTTGTGAGGCACAGGTCTCACATTCCGTGGGTTCACCTTCGATCATCACCGGCTACTAAAGCAGCTGCTATGTGGTAAAGTGTTACGTCATCAAATTTAGTGTTTGTGCATTCCATGAAATAGATAGTGATCCTTAAGCGTCCTCGAAATAAGAAGTTTCTGCTTCAACTTTCAAAATACGTCCCTACTGAGCATTATTTGCCAAAACGGTATGAGTTGTCAGGAAAGAATTTTGCTTTTCAAGACTATTTTCGTGCTGTACATTACTTTTACGTATCTTTCCTCCACATATATTTATCATTTTAGTTCTAACTTCAAAGTAAATTTTGTTTGTTTTCTCAACGGCTAATAGTATATCTAGGCGTTGCATTGTTATTTTATATAATCATGTATTCAAAATAAAGATAAATTCGCCTAGACATATAATTACCATATTAATTAGATAAATGTCATATTGTGAAAATTTTCCTGTATATCACGACAGAGTTCATATTCTTGCCAATTTCAGATTTGCATTACCTTTTAAAAGTAAGTATGATTTACTAATTACTGATTATTAAAATGACACCTGTAAATATCCTCTCTCCAAAGTCACGACCAACTACACTTCGCGGCCAACTTGGAAGCGTACATTACAGTCTGAAACCTCTTAGCAGTGGGTATAGAGTAAGGGTACGCGAAATTTTTGGTGGTGATAAGTTCAAGGGATGGGAACGTTAAACTTGGTAGATCCCCTGGTGTCTTTTTTAATAGGAGATTTGGAGTGCTGACAAACGTTTTAACCCAGTGATTCCCTACGTGGACGGTGCCATCAACCCAGTAACCTTTGGAGAGATTAAAGGGGGCGTTTATTGTACAGGAAAAATTTGGAGTGCGTTGAGAATTACCTGCAGCCCCCCCCCTCCCCTGCTTTCCAATATTATATCCGGCCTTATGGGATGCTTCAAAGAAGTTTTAACTGCATACCCACGAGGATTTAGTGTAGTCAGAAATTTAGTAGTTGAAAAGAGAAACAGATTGTCAGTATTGAAACAGGTAATTTAAGATCTCTGACGACAAATAAGGCACCAAAGATCTGTAAATTTGTTTCATTACACTGAGCTTAATTCTATAAATAAGAATTATTTTTTATAATATTTATTTGTTAATCAAACTGTGAACAAGATACCAGAATTGTTAATATCTTTTACTAAGTAATTTTACACTTCGTCTAAGAAGGGCACCATCGAATTATTGTTACAAAAGTTTGGTTATGAGCACTAGGGGTTACATTATTTATTATTGTAAAAAAGGGGAAATTGGTGTTTTTTTCCCCTTCTTCTTCTGAAGAGAGGGCGGTGAGTAATCTTTTTTCCTATGTTTTTATCTATACCTTCCTTCGTCCTCATGTACGATTCGAACAACACACAACATTTAACATGCACGCCAGTTATTTAAGTAATCTATGATACCAACCAAAATGGAGACTGTATGTAAAATCTATTGGGCAGATCGTATGAAGGGCCAACAGCTTCCGTGGTACCCACATATCTATTGGATATCGAGAATATAACTTACTTCATCTTACAAAAGCTGCGTATTTTCGTGCACTATTTTAAATTCTCAGCAGAAAACAATTGAATTCTACTGAAAAACACTAAAAATTTCAAGCTTGGTGCTTTATATTTCTAAAATATAAATTGATTAATAAATTTTACTGCTTAAAAAATATTTTCTGTAAGATATATTGTTGAAATTACTTTCGGTTTGTTATATTTTACTGTAAGATGTCAATAAACTATTACATAGTGAAGCGTAGGTGATTTCAGTGTAGATCGTTTGTGATTGACATCACGTATGTAGTAATTACAGTTCTCTGTGACACTTTAGAGAGAAGGACAAGTTTGAAGTTGTTACTGACACGGAACAGGTAACATCTGCGGAAATTCACATGCGCTCCCTACACAATTACAGTGGCTTGCCGAAAATTTCATGTGTGACCAATGCTGCGCTGACAGCTGCCTTCATCGGTTACTAATCACGAAACTACATATCTCAACTGTAAGCGTTTTAAAGTCGTCGTAAGTAGTACAAAGTAAATCGATAAATGCTTAAATTTTCTTAGCGAAATGAAGTAAACAGAACGTAATTACGTAGTCTTTCTCGGCGTTGAGAATACAGATATTGTTCTCGGGTGACTAGACGAGTTATAGGAGTGTTATAATTACACATTATTTCGGCGCTCTCAATCGTTGGAGCCATCTACGATCTTTTCTTAAACTATAAGGAATGAGATTATTAGACTAATTAATACTACTATCTGTAAAAGTAACTCCAACCTTAATTCCAGAGAACTGTTATGATATGTAGCAGGCAAGATAAAACTTATTTAGCTTAAATTTAGCAATTATATGTGGAGCCTCGTTTTACTTTTTTGTGTGTCTTACTATAAAGAAGATATGTACTCCCTTAAGTTTGGATTACGATAATTTCTTATGTTTTAAAATATTTGTACTAGAGCCTGTCATCATTCTTTTTAACACGGTATGTTTATGATTAATTAGTAGATTTTTAGTTCATTTTATGTTTATGTTCAGCGTTATGGATTGTACATTTGATCTTGTTAAGTATCTTTGTAAGAAGGGAATGCATACGGTAATTGTTAACATAAAAAGTAGATAAAACAGTTTTGGACAGTGCATTATTTCATGATTGTGACCGCGTAACTCAGCTGACAGTGTAAATGAATTTGGACTGGAAAGACAAGAGTCAGTCTACAACCGAACCCATCATTTTTTTTTAGAGCTATAGTTACCGAACGGCCCCATCCCATACTCAACATGTGGCCGGGAGGAAAATCCTTCTGGTTCTTATCAGCTACTGCATTTATAGTATCGAGGAATAGAGAGGAGATAC
Organism: Vandiemenella viatica; assembly: GCA_031002005.1. Lineage (NCBI taxonomy): Eukaryota > Metazoa > Arthropoda > Insecta > Orthoptera > Morabidae > Vandiemenella > Vandiemenella viatica. The sequence goes on along the minus strand of JARYHS010013631.1, from coordinate 14,951,077 downwards.
GAACCTCTGCGAATCCTACCTCACGTGGGAAAAGTCCTGTTAAGGACAATACTCTGCCAACCAATGCAGTCAAGGTTGTTTTCACCCTGCATTGTCGTACTAACTCACGTGTCCTCTGACAAAAGATTTTTTTTTTTTTTGGCGACGTATGACTTATTGACAAATAAAGTTATTAGAGCTGGAAACGATGAGGTGGAGGAACGGGCAGGAATTTGGCCAGGTTCTTTCGAAGGAACCAACCATGAATACGCTTAGAGTGATTTCACCAAAATCAGGATGATCAGATTGGGTATCGAAACCAAGCCCTCCATAAAAACTAACGGCTTAAAATGTTTTCAGCCGTTAAGATTGCAGTTTATTCTCGACGAGTTCTGAGCCCTACTAAAGAACGCTTTCGTCTGACGTTTTCTATTTTAAACCGTTCATAAAGCGCAGGTTGTTTCACCTTTTAATTTGTAAGGAATTTCATAGCAGTGCGTTGTTCAAAGTTGTCGTACACTTCTAGTTGATTCTTACCTGTTAATGGATCTGCACGTACCTATTTTGAGGTATATTTTTCAGGACTTTTCCTGTGAATTTCATCATTTAATTTTCCTCATAGAATTTTTAACTATTGTTTATTGCCTGTTTACAGATTATTTATGAAGACGTCATTACAGAAAATATATCAGAAATGGCCTGTTTGAATTCTAATTAGTCATTCATTTGAAAGTGATCCCGAGAAAAAATGGAAGAAAAATTTTGGAAGACCTAACCGGGAATCGAATTGAGTCTTAATTTCTTGGCGGAATATTACCGCTCATTTACCGTGCTCTCTCTATATCTCTCAGTTTTGTGGACTGATAATGTTTTCTCATTAGCAGGTCCTTTGAAATCACTTGCACGCTAGGGACTTTCAGTAAATAATCAAGCAGTAGTTGAGCAACAAGTTCCGCAAACTAACTGTTCAGACCGGTCTCGTTGCTCCTTATGAAATATAGCTCAGCCCGCAGAGCGCTGGGTCTCCACCGAGTAATTTAACGCTCTAAAAGAGGACGCATATTCTAGGGGTAATGCGCGCGCAACTTGCTGCACTAGTTCGAGGAACACTTTGAAGTCATCTTTAGCCATGCGCACTCCTCAGCTCAAAAACACGAGAGGTAAGATGTTGGAAGATCTTTTTGTGTCAACACGTCATCTTTACAGCGTCAATAACATGTGCAGACGGTAAACATAAAAACATTTTTATTCTTCCCTTCGAAAAACAGAGGTTTCTAAGATTGAAGTTTTTAAACACCGTATCAACGTATGGCAGCTAAAGAAGTAATTGTAGCAGGAGATTTTCGGTGCGTTTATTACTAAAATTTCGAAAAAAGGAATTTAAAGATCCTGAATATCTGTCAACACAACAGATATATTTTACAAATAAATGTAGGGATGCCATATGTACAGTCTACGATTAATATTGTGAGAAATATTCCATTTAAAGTTTTTTTCCCTCATTACGAGAACATGGTTAAGTGCCGGCATGCCTTGTCGATGTCAAACGTCACATTGTCAGCAAGTGAGTGAGGTCGATCTTGGTATAACTATTGCTCTCCGGGAAACAGGTTTATCGAACCATGTCATTGTGTCTCGCGTAGGGCACAATAGTAATGGTTGTGTGAAACCAGTGGATAGAAAAGAGTCATTTACAGCAGCGAGCGGGAACTCGACCACACAATTTGATCACAGCGTGGAATTGCTGCCGTCTTGTCCACATGGCTATAAGCAACAGAACAGCTTCTTCCTCAGTGCCGGATCAACAGATCAACATTGGAGCACTGCAACGAGTGTGGACATGGCTGCGTCAAAGGGTTCAATGTCGTCTGCTGGGGACTGCTTTGGTGCCACGCATGACATTGCGTCAGGTTTCATTGACCAGAAACCACCAACGCTTCAGATTGCAATGGACACGTGAATGCTGTCATAGGCGTGCTTTTGGAGAAAAGCAGTGTTTTAGGACGAATTCTGCTTCAACTTGTTCTACAGTGACGGCCGCGTACGAGTTAGACGCTACTGTGACGAACGCAATAGGGCAGACTACATTGTTCAGTGGCATAACGGACATACGCCAAGTGTGGTGGATATAACATACAACGTCGTCTCCTACGTACTGAGGGCAATCTGATCAGTAACCGCTCTATCAGTGTACTATAGTTCTCGACGCACTACCCTTCCTGCAGGCAGTTCTACTTGGCCATATTTCAGTAGGACAACGTTCGGCCACATGTGACGAGGTATCTGCAAGCCTTCTTCGAAGAACGACGGGTACCACTGCTTCTCTGGTCTGCGCGTTTTCCGGACTTGTTGCTCACCAAATTTGTCTGGGTTATGGCAACATGTTCGTGTTGGTCGTCCTTCAACGTCTGTTGATGCTTTGTGGAACCCCCCGTAAACAGCGTGGCAGTGTGCTGCCTTGCAGCATAATATTAGACTCTCTTTGATTCCATGCCACCACGTCTAGTGGCCATGATTGCAGCACGTGGTGGCTTCACACCGTACTGAATTCTCACTGTTAAAGAGCATGTATAGTTCTGTATTTCAAATTATTTGTGTATTGTCATGATACTAACCTGTGGAATAAAATCTAAATGTAAACACATATTTCCTTGGTACTCGGATTTTCACAAACGATAGTGTAGTTCAATATCCCCACGCGTATGATCTTCTGAATGTGTAAGTGTAACTCCAAAATGGATGGATCCAGTATATTGGATATAGTCTGGAGCTGATGAACATGTTTTTACCTATATTTCATAATTTACATTAATACCATCCCTCTTATTTTGGAAGGATATTTATAAAGATCATTTCCGCGCCGTATTTTACACTCTTCGGGAGACATGAAGGTGAATATGTTTTAACTCCTTGCTTTAAAATTATAATTTCACTTGGAACCTTCGCAAAAGGATCTTCAGAGAAAATTTGATTTGCTGCTGTGGATACTAAGACTTTCTGTCTCTGGTGTTTGACTGGGAAGGCTTAAGTCGATTTGCCTTGGATTTCCTCGGTGACAGGAGGATGATATATGAGTGGTTGCCGACTCGAGGCCCTTTACATCGCGGGGTGAGTAATGAAATATTTGCGTCGGAATTACGTTTCAGTGATGTAGTTGGAAATTAAAATTCTGTTGTCTCGTGGTATTATGTCGATGTTGTCAAATCTAGAGAGAGAGTTGGTTCTAGAAGCGAATATAAATAGAAAATACTTGTACCACAGGACAAATAACAATTTTTATTTGTGGAACGATAAAGATACCATTATCAAAAAGATTTTAATTGCATTATTTACGTCATCTAAATTCCAAAGTTTGAAATACTATTATCAACTTTTGTTTTTTAAAACTCTGCTGTCCTATTTGTTAATGCGAATATTGTATAGAATTTAATCATTCTAAACGAAACTTTAACTGTTAAAACTTGTTTTTACGGATGTAGAGATTGTTTATTTGAGTTCTGACGTTGGCTCTTAACTTGAATTTCACAACTGGCGAATTTTGTTTTATGTAAGTGCACTAGGCTAAGAGTGCTCCTCGGTACGAATTCTGCTAAAGCTATAGTTAGTTATTTGACACACGTGACGGGCACAAGATAGTTGCCTTGTAGGGTTACGTAAGTCTGTCATTAGCACCGGATCACGGTATTTTTATGTCAGTTTCTACATCGTTTCGACGATTCGATGACTTTGTTAATAATTTTGTGTCAGTGAAGTTTGTATTAGAACTACTTAAACTCAAATCTGCAAGAGTAAATATTATTTATACAGTTTTTTTATATTTTTTAAATTAATAGTTCTCATAAAATATTCGCTCTGCTCGATAAATTTGTGTATGCCATCCAGCATCGTCATCTCAAATACTATGATGAATTAACTGCGTAGAACTTAAGGGAATTAATCAGAATTAGAACCTTCAGTTGCTAGCAGTTACAACACGATGATATATTTCTGAAGTTGAAATGTTCTTTTTTCATAAAATAATACTTTGTAGTAAATTATTTATTTTTTACATCTTAGAGGCGTATCATCACTTTTCTGTTAAGCAGTTGTTTATTATACGATATACAGAGTCAGAGAGAGATATTTTACGTACACGGAAGTGCAAAAAGACATAAGATGATGTGAGGTGCACAACCTCACCTTTTGTGATTTTAACATCAGTAAAGTTCTTTTTTATTTAATAGTTGTAATTGTAAATACTAACATTGAATTTGTAAGTTCCAAGTTCACAGAATGTCAAGACAAATAATATATGAAATCTTTGGTGAATAAAGAACAGTTTGAAAAAGTTGAAGAATTTTTGTTGGAAGAGGACGAGTTGGGTTTTGAAGACAAAATGTATTGAGAGAAGAAGTGAAAGATAACGACTCAAAGGAGAAGCCGCAAGGAATCCTGGCGGGATTAGTAACTGTAAAATTTTAGCCTGAGGGCAGAAAATTAGAGTAAAGATAAAGTTAATGAAATATGAATTTGTAATTGATAATTGGTTGCAATGTGGAAAATAGAATATGTTTTATTTAACATTGAGGTTGTAAATAAAGACAAAGGAGTTGATTTTGAAGTTCATGTGGTATGATTTTGTTAATAGTGGTTTTATTTACAACGTGAGTATCGAAATAAATTCAGCGATGGGCAAAGAGGGATAAATGAAATTCCTGTGTACTGTATAAGAACGAAGTCTTTCTCGGCGTTGAGAATGTATGAAATGCTCTCGGGTGACTAGCCGAATCAAGAATGCGTTGTCACACGATATTTCGGCAACTAAATTCATTATCGCCATCTTCTGGTGAAGTTTACTGGTCTGATGCTGGAAACATAAGTAAAAGTATTATATTTAAGTGGATAAAGTATATTTTTTTCATATTTTCTAAAAAATAGAGAACTTTACAAATTGGCGAATCGCGACATGGACGATGTATAAAAATATATCGTTATACAAAAGAACCAATAACTTCGGAGGATACCACGTTGATAACGCAAGTAGAAAACTTGTTTTTAGTCATAAAATAAAGTATTAAAGAAGAGAGAAATTTGAAAAATATTGGATGAGAGAATTTGGAAGTTAACGAGAATAGTTAAATGAATTGTGTAATGAAAAGCAATTGATAAAAATGAAAATAAAACTTGTTGAGACGATTAAATTTAAAACGCAGTGAAAAGTAAATTTATAACTCGGACTTTATTAAGAGTAATCTGAAAGATTTATGTATCAATACGCCAGCGCAGAGATTATTACAATATGTTAGTTTAGCGCATATGTTATCTGTGAAATATCAACTATGCAAATGATTTGTATAACTTTGGAAATAAGTACGGATTTGTAATCATTATTAGTAATTCTGAAATGCTACATTGAAATAGAAATAAATATCGTGTTCTTAATTAGCAAGAACGTAACTAGATATTGAAAGAGTAAAAAAGTAGATGTTACGATTTTAAGTGTGCAAAGATAGTAATAAGTAAATGTTACCAAATTGATTAAAACATGATGGAAAGTAATAGGGAAGGAAATCTGAGTGAAGACGTCATAATAGATGACGAAAATAATTTGATTAACAGTAATGTGTCAATAAATAACTGTAGTGTGACATTTTTGTAAGAAAGAGAGTTTTTAGCGTCGCCAGATAGAGTAACAACGGTTACGCAGAAAGAAACAAAGGAACCAATAACATATAGCAGTAACGTTTCGTATATGCTTGTGAATCAAATGGAACGGATGTTACGATAAAATAGAGAAATTATGGAAGAAATGATGGATAATTTTAATGCGGAAATTTCTGAATGGGGAACAAATCTCGGTGAAAATATTAATAAATGTAATAAGGACTATACGAGTAACGAATGTTATGTCAAAGTAGCCGCGTCACAAAGTGTACGTAGTAAAGTCAGCTACCTGGACCCCAACATTTGTGACCCGGCCGAAGAGCTCGATGTAGGTTATCATAATTTGCGAACTGAGATTGAACAGGGTAATCACAGAAACGAACAAACTAATGATTTCAGGAAGGAACTACCATTAAAAATACATGGAGAAACGCATAGAACTAGACAAGAAATTTTACAAATAAATAACGAAGCACGGGAACGAGAGGACAGGATGAATAAGCATGAAAACATTATAAGGAGGACCGTTAGTGACGATTCTGGAATTTTTAGACCGATAGAGCAAAATAATATTATCAACGGAGTACAGGATTGTAGACTGAAATTACCTGAAATTAAGTTTGTACCAGGTGGTGAAGTATACCGAAATTTATTTATGAAGACGTATAGTGCTGATTTCCCGTCTTACTGGATTGATAAGGAGAAAATTAGATATGTTAGAAACATGTTGTCTGGTGATCCCTATGATTGGGGCATTGACGTTGGTTTAAAATGTGAAAGATTCCATGATTTGAAACATCTTTTCTAAATAAGTACTGGTCGAAACAGAAACAGCCGTTTGTATGGTTCTTTATTTTTTAGAAAATATGAAAATGTACTTTATCCACTTAAATATAATAACTTAGGTATCTAGCGTCAAACCAGTATGAATGGGAACTTCATTTACCCCTCTTTGCCCGTCGGTGAATTTATTTTGATACTCACGCTGTAAATCAAACCACTATTAACAATATCATACCACATGAACTTTAAAATCAACTCCTTTGTCTTTTTTACAACTCAGTATTAAATAAAACATCTTCTACTTATCTTATATCTTCTATTTTCCACATAACAACCAATTATCAATTACAAATTAATATTTCATTAACTTTATCTTTACTCTAATTTTCTGCCCTCAGGCTAATATTTTACAGTTACTAATCCTGCCAGGATTCTTCGCGGTTTCTCCAACCAGCCTTTCTCTTTCACTTCTTCTCTCAATATCCAACTCGTCCTCTACCAAAAAAATTTTCTTCAACTTTTTTCAAACTATTCTTTATTCGCCAAAGATCTCTTACATTTGTCTTGACATTTTGTGACCTTGGAACTTACAAATTCAATGTTAGTATTTACAATTATAAATATTAAATAAAAAACAACTTTACTAACGTTAAAATTGTAAAAAGGTGAGGTTGTGTACCTCACAATGCCTCCTAATATGGAATGAGGCCTCCGAATGACCGGCGAAGTGCAGCAACTTGATGTGGCATTCACTCAATGAGTCGTAGGAAGTCTCTGAAGAAATATTCAACCATGCTTTGCCGTCCATAATTGCTAAAGTGTTACCGGTACAGGCCGTTGTGAACGAACTGACTTTTTGATTATTAACGACTGGATTCTTGTCTCCATAAGATAAAAAGTGGAAAGTCAGCAGGAATCGACGAAGTTACAGCCGACATGATTAAAGCTGCCGGTCCTCCAGGGATACAATGGCTGTATAGAGTCCTCAGAGCAATATGAAATGATAACCAAATACCGGAAGACTGGACAAAAGGGGTGATAATTCCTATCTTCAAGAAAGAGAACAGAAGGAAAAATGAAAACTATAGAGGTATTACCCTCCTGTCCCATGGCCTCAAAAATATGTAAAAGATAGTTGAAGCAAGAGTACGAAAAATATTAGATCCCATCTTAGAAGAGGAACAACATGGATTTAGGGCTGGAAGAAGCACAACAGATCTAATATTTGCCTTGAGAATGCTGGTATAAAAATATTGCGAAAGAGGGAAAAACCTAATTATTGTGTTTATGGACCTAGAAAAGGCATACGATAATGTTCCTAGATCAACTATCTGGAATAGTCTAAGAAAACTAAAAATACCGGAGTACCTCATTAGAAAGATCTCAATACTGTTCAATAACTGCAAGAGCTGTGTCAATGTTAGGGATGGTAAGAATGAATGGTTTAGTACAACCAAAGGAGTACAACAAGGAAGTACCCTTTCACCTCTTCTGTTCATAGCGGTGATGGATAACATCTTAAAAGAACAAAAGAGAGCATTAAATAGAGATCTACAGGCATTGCTAGTAAGGTAGAGGTGAGTTAGAAATAATGAATACAGTAACCAAAGGAGCCAACTTCTACAGTACCGTGCGGGGGACATGAAAGTTCCCAGAAGAACAAAAATTTTCTTATACAAATCATATCTCATTCCTATTCTCACATATGCTTTGGAAACATGCACACTAACATGGCAAGGGACCTCAGCAAGATGCAACCACGTGAAATGAAGTTTCTTAGAACGGCCCTCCAGAAAACTAGACTTGATCACATAAAGAATGATGAGATTAGATCAAACCTAGAGCTAAGGGAATCCATGGATGAGAGACTTAGGTCATCAAGACTTCGGTGGTTTGGGCATGTCAAGAGAATGACTAGTACATGACTACCAAAAACTTATTTGGAAAAAAAGGATAATGGGCAAAAGTCCATTGGGAAGACCGAGAAGAAGATGGAAAGACCAACTGAAGGAGGACGTAGAGAGAAGAGGCTGGAATTGGGAATACATCATGGACAGAGAAACCTTTCTGGATAGGAGATGGTGGAAAACGATCGTCTATAACAGCCAAGGCTCGTAAACCACACCCGGGGAACTGGAGATGGTCCCCAATGATAATGATGATGATGATTCATGTCTGGTGATCTTGGTGGCTAGAATTGTCCAGAATATTTCTCAAACCATTGATGAACTATTTTGACCTGGTGTCATGGCGCATTGTCATACTGGAAAGTCCATACTTGTTTGGGAATACGAAAGCAATGAATGGATGGAATGGTCTTTGCAGTCAATGGGCGTGTCCACGGCCTCGTGGGGTCGACGCCACGCTCGATACCTGCCATCAGCTATACCAACTGGAATTGAGTCTCGTCTGACCACACACCCTTATTCCAGTCATCCAGGGCCCAGCGTTGCAGCTGATGGAATTTTGTTAGCAGAGACACCAGCGGCAATTTTCTGCCACGAAATTTCGCTACACTGGTAGTACCGACACGTCTGTCGTGCGTCCCACGTGTATTGTTCACTGACGCAATGTCCCGTGATTGTAGACAACGACATCTCGACGCAGACGTCGCCGGTCTCGGTCTTTAAGAAGACGTGGTCAACAATGTGTTCTCCATGGCGGAGAAAATTCCGGAATTCACAGTCACGACTTTCTTAACATTGTGAACTGTGGACTGATAATTCACGAACAATTTCTGGAATGGAATGTCCCATGTACCTACCGCCTGCTATCATTTCACATTCAAACTATTAATTCATGTCGCTCGGTCATAATCACTTCATAAAACTTTTCACATGATTCAAGATAGTACAAATGAAATCTCTGACCCTACACGGCACATATATTCGGTTCTTCCGCGGTGCCACCGTCATTTAGATACCTACATATTCCTGTACCATAAATTTTGATAAAGTTTTGTCAACTACAAACCGAGAGTAATTCTTAAAGCTGTAGAACGAGAAGTATCTACTGCTTGGCAGTTGAGCCAGGAACATATACCCCAAGTCATTTTTTATTTGCTACAGGCATTTAGCCACTGCTTCGCAAGCGCGGATCTTAGCGTGTGTAGAAATGCGGTTGGTCTGTCTCTTTCTCCACCCATCCGAAACTGGTACTAACCTTTTGAAATTTGGTGTAACTACTTCCAATAAATGTCCTCTTGACGTTTTACACTCTCCTTCTTTGGAAAAATTGCCGCATATTAAATTAAAAATGCCGAAATTTAAGACTCTGCGCAATCGCAAAATGTTTCCAGCACTGTAAAAATAACACAGACATTATGGGCACAGGGATCATATTAACCTAAACAGTCTCGTTTTGTCATAGCGGTCATGGTTAGGTTGAAATTCGAGCTGGACCACGAGAAAAATTTTTACGGGACATTCATTCTGCGACATCCATCTCGGAAATTAGGTATTTGTTTACAACGGAAGCAATGGATTGTCTCCGATCGCTTGTATAGATTCTAAGATCGCAGTCGTTTTTGTAGGGCCTACATCTTGGACAACTATTTTCTATTTGTTAATTTCGTACGACTTTTTACAATGGATGGAAGCAGAAACGGCAAGAAAGGATTTAACCAACATCTAGAGAATTTCATGAATTTTGCAGCGCCTGCAGAATGTAACAGCTGGGCATCCCTCTCAGATTTTGGTATTTTAATTTAATTTGTGGCGACTTTTCCGAAAAAGAGAGTGAAAAAGGCGTGAATTATAACGAAGCAGTAAATGCAAATTTCAAATGGTTAGTACCAGTTATTACCTCAGATTCGGTTAGATTTTTTACTTATATTTTGACAATATATATAAAATATAAGAAACTAAGGGTACAATACGTGAAACATTATAACTAGCGGTGCAGTAAGTGGGTGTCGAGAGTCAGTTATCCTTCAGGTCAGAAATTTCCTGAGGACATACCTTCCGATAAAACGTGCTTATTATAGCAAAAAGAAATGTATCTTAGATATAACGGAACACGGAAGTTACTGTCTGCAATAGAGATAGCGGAACAGGTGGCGACCAATTCTAAACCATCTACGCCGCCAATGATAGCATTTGTAGCAACGAATGCACTAAGATCATTGGCAAGATTTCGTAATTCCATATGAATAAATTCCTATGCCGTGAGTGATAACATGTATTTTTTTTCTTAATAACGTCTATGGAACTACTCAGATTTCGAGCCATTTTCCTTCTACGGAGAAGCTGAAGTTGTTAGATTGCAAAGCAGCCTGGCCCAGAAACAAATTTCGCCCAAAGCCATCAGGAAATACACACAGGTCATGCACAATAGGTGTTTTGTTTTCGGGAGTAGCTTGCCCCTCGATACACTAACATGGCATTCAACAGCTTATGTTTCATTACCTACAATTTGGGTAGCTACAACATTGTCTATTTTAGGATTCCAAGTACGCATGGCATAAATTATAACGGTTAATTTCTTAATACATCATGATTTTTAATTGCAGCAGGGCTAAAAGCAAGCGGAATAATAAATCCACTATATCGCAATGTAGAGGCTGTGGTTAGGTTGAAATGTGGCCTGGATTTCACAGTCAAATTGTAGCGACAATATTTATATTAAGCACTAAGTTACTTACCGAAAATATTACAATTGTTTTATTCTTATTGAGGATTTACGTAATATATCATAACAGTTTGAGTTGCTAATTCCGAAAAGAGAGTAACTATAATCAAAGACAAATACAGTATAAAAAATTCAAAGATTAGTATATCATCTTTGGTCAAACTCTTAAACGCGTAATTTTTACAGTAAATTAAATTTAGTAATGATCATTACGTGTGAGTCAGGTATTCCATTTATTTACTGCATTACAGAAAACTGTGTGAATTTTCGTCAGATTGATACGAAAGTAATGCGTGTCTGGAAATGCACAATCATCCGTGGCCCACAATTTTCCACATAGAAGGTTTTTTAATTGCCTGTTCCTACCCATAGTACATATAACTCATTGGTTATTTCGGCAAATTTTGATTCGGACCATTAGTTCTAAAAAGTTGAAAACCCTATCCAGATTGCTGCGACAGTTTTTGCGCGGTATCGGTTCAAATAAAGAGACATGAGCAAGCAGCTTGCTTACAGGCTTATAATAATATAGATTCCAACGAACCATACTCCTTGCATTTAACTTTCTTCGTAATTTCCATTTTCCTCCACTTGCAATAGCCTCTAAAGTCCAGCGCGTTTGCATAGTTTGTTATAAAATTACGAGTTAAGTGTATTTTAATGGCTGGAAAACAATTTCGCTGTCAGAATTTTCAAGAAAAATGTTCCTGGATTCTAGTTATAAATGTAACTGAGGGATGAAATTTTGTTTTCAAGTAGTCCACCGACTGTAGAATCGTTGAACAAATATTAGAAAACGCAATCAATCTTGTTTTAGGACTTTTTATTTAGTTTTGTATTTCACGTAATGTTAACTGCAAAGAGTCGTTATAACTGTATCCCTCCTAATTTTGCGATCAAGTGATTGAAAATAAAGAATCCTCGATGAACCTACTTAATGGAATTTCAGTGAAATTATTTTGATTAAGATACGGTGGAAAGTTTTTTTTTTTTTTTTTTTTTTTTTTTTTTTTTTTTTAAATGGTTATTTATTATATGTTGTGAACAAGAAACTTAATTTTGCGGATGGTTATGCAAAATTATAATACAGTTACATAAGTGTAACAAAAAGTTCTCCGAGTTGTAACAATGAGTAAGCAGGCAGATTATTTATGAAACAAATTTTTTTATTGCAAAACCGAAATTTATTTGCCATGAAAGATTCCGTCTTCAATACACAGTGACTGCTATTTCATTTATTGTGTAGATACATGAAATCCCCGAATGACATTTAGGCACTGGTTTTACATTCTGATTTTAGATGACCGAAGATTTGTACAATCTACTTAAAAAATAAAACTTGTTGCTTTATTAATTTTTGAAGCTGGGAATACGTCATGTTTTCTTTCTACAAAAAAGATAACAAATTGATAACAATACTTAGCTAATTGGACAGGTAATACTTTTTGATTATAGTTAGAGCTCCGGCTATCAGTCGTCTACGAAACTCAGTCTTTGATGAACAGTTATTATGATGGTCGTATCATCACGCGGTGAATGATATTTCATGGGCATTTACAAACTGATCGTAACGCTGGAACTACTGAGCTCTGTTAATACTTGATTTTTATTTATTTCTCGTGTCCAGGACATAACAAGTTGAAAAAACAAATAACATTAATTAATTAATATTAAGCTATAAACACAATTATATAGAATGTGACCAGAATTCCGCAATCTTGATAGCCCTCTCGTTTGCCCTGTAAAGGTCGTCGATATTGCAGGTTTCAGGGAGATTCCTGCATATCAGAAGATGTTGTGGGTTCTGAAGCTCACCACATTCACATAGATCGTTGTCATTATTGTACCCCCATTTTTTAATATTATATTTACATCGGGACACTTCAGTTCTTAATCTGTTTAGAGCCTTCCATATAGCATATGGCTGATTACATCCCGCAGCCGGTGCCTCTTTGATGTTCCTCCACTGTTCTTCAGGCACCGAATTTCGCCATAGTTCTAGACGGCGTGCTCCAGTAGAAGATGTTATGGCTGTAGTTGATTGTACGAAGCTCTTCCTTGACTTCAGCCTTGTGGGTTGAGGTTCGTGTCCAAACAAAGGGTGTCTGGGGTCTGTTTCTTGTTTCCTCTTCTCCCTCTCTGCAGCTGTTTTCCTACGAATGTCAGGTGGTGCTATACCCATGATTTTGTATATTTTACTAATAGGAGTTGGTTTTAGGCAACCTGTTACAATGCGACCAGTATCATTCAATGCTATATCAACCTGCTTAGCATGTGCAGAGTTTTGCCAAACTGGTGCTGAGTATTCTGCTGCAGCTCTGTTAATACTTGATATTCATAACTGTCGTTGTGTGCAGGAGAGGCGCGGCCGCCGAGGAGCGGTGGGTGCGGCGGGAGTTCGGGCTGTACGGACTGCTGCTGTCGGTGGCGGGCGTGTGGCCGTTCGGGCCGCGTGAGAGCTGGTGGCAGCGCCTACACCGCGCGCTGATGCTGTCCAACTCGACGGGCACTCTGCTGGCGCTCGTCCGGCACGCGGCCCACGGCGCGGGGGCGGGCGTCACCGAGCTGGCGGGCCGCTGCGCCTTCGCCGTCTCGCTCGGCGCCAACCTCATCATCATGCTCTACATGCTCGCCAACCGCGCCGCCTTCATCAAGCTCATGCACATGGCGGCGCGCATGCCTCCCACCAGCTCCTGCGCGCAGGTCCGCCGCTACGCAGTCGTCACCGTGGCAGCCATCTCAGTGCAGATAGTCATCTGGAACATCTACTGTCTGTGCAGCGACTCTGACAAGGTGAAATGCCCGATAAAAACACTAGATTGATATTTCTTCCCGTATCATTTTTGTCAAAGAGGTTTAACGTTATACTACATCGACGTATGTTCACCGTTGACGCCTTCAATAACATTAAATACCTTTTATTGTTGGAAAAATAATACTTTTGTTGTTGAAACATCCTTACGTCCTACGCAATCGTTGAATGCACAGCGTGGTTATTTCGGTTCATCGAGGAATGTATATAAACGAAAGAGGCACTAAGTTGTAACTTATCAGCTAATACGCGTTTAGATTCGTATATCAGACGACATGGATACTTTTGCCCAGTGTTTCATTTATGACATTGTTAATTCATAATTCACTCCAGTTTTTCAGCGGTCAGAGAGCTTAAAAAGTATTGGGTACCTTGCTCTCTTGGTTTATGGGAATAACTGGTTGACTTTTAGAAAAACATCTTCTGAAATTTTTATCTGAATGTGGAGCGTTTGACACAAAGTACCATTTTTTTTTCAAATACACACAATTATTTGGTTATAAATATTTTGTTTATAATTTTTTTGTGTTACTAGCCTGTGACCGCCAATTATTTCGTGTTTGCAAAGAATATTGACTGATAACTACCGACATACAACCACAATGGTACTCGATTGCAGAAAAAAAGCTAATACCAAACTCAAGCACAACTGATCTGCGCAGGGTATTTATGGCTGCAAAGTAAAATATAGGGATACACATATCTATGGTCGAAATATGAATATGCCCATAGTCGACCAATTTCAACCATCATATCTCCCACACCCCCACACCTACCAACATTCAACTAGCAAATTGCATGATGGGAGACTAGATGCTGAGTGAAATATGGGGACACAGTTGTCATTGATAGAAATATGAAAATGCCCTCCGTCCAAAAATTTTAACCACCATATCTCTCACACCTCCATGCAACTACAATTGTGCACGTTGGGAGACTCGGGGTCACTACTACACATAAACACCAGTGTACTGCGCTAAGGAATTGTTGCAGAAAAAAAAAAAAAAAAAAAAAAAAAAAAAAATACAGGGACACACATGATTTTGGTCGAAATATGATCGACAACTTTCAACCACCGTATCTCCCACAAACCCTCCCCCTAACTACCGGAATTCGACTAACGTTGTGCACGACGGGAAACTCCATGCTACTACCACACATAAACATCAGTGGTCTGGGCTAGGTAGTGATGACTATAGGGTGAAATATAGTGACACACGCTTCTAATTTATGTATATATATAAGATTAGAGTTACGCTATTTGCTGAATCCGATATTGATTTTTTTTTAAACCAGTTTAGTGAACACTTCACGATCAACAATCAAACTTGATTATCTGCTTACTTCTTGAAGTTAAGCGTTAATCATAAGCACCAATCCACTGATTAGAAGATGCCTACACAGTACTTACAGTAAAATCAACGTGCTTTCTAATGCATGAATAGGCTGCAATGATCCTGTTTCATTCGACTTTGCATCTTGCGTCATACGTCCATGGTAATCCTACAGACGTAACTTAAGGCACGATACAGGAGAAATGTAAAAGTAGCCAGCAAAACACGGTCAGCCCAATTTTAGCTCAACTGAACATTCATCCAAAATATTGTAGATGTAAATACAGAATGAATAGATTTCCTTGCTCTTTTCTTCCACATAAGGCGTGAATGTATTGTGAAATAGAGGTGAAATTACTTGTATTTATCATATTTAATATTACGTAAACTGGGAAGATTTTAATTTGAAAGCATTAATGAGAGGTCATGAGCAAGTAATTAAATACTGTATACAGTTAGTGTTCTGCGGTAAGTGCTTGAGCATAATTTCATTCTTGTTTGTAAAAACCATAACTGAAAGAGTCCTCTATAGTTATGAAAGATTTTTCTTCCATTTAACACATCTGAGACTGTACCTCTTCTACATTTCATTCATCAGGTTTCGTAGCTCCATGTTTACTCTGAAAAATTGAGATCATTTATATTGTTATACAGAACACTCTTCACTCTTTCTCCGGTTTATGAAGGTACATGTTCTGTAATGTTCAGGTGTAGGGTAAATATTGGTTCTGTGAAGTTGAGAAACATCACTCCGATGATCCCAACACGTTGCCAAGATTAAATGGAATTCAGAGACACAAAGTATCGTGTCTTTCTCACCTTGTGGTTTTATATATACGATGCATCGCTTATTTCGTCCAAACCAACCTAATATTTCTTCGCGTCTATTTTTTTTCTTTGGTTATCAGATTACCTATCAGTATATGAATTTTTAGTTGCATTCAATTACTTTCTTAATCTGCAATGTGTGTGTGTTTATCGGTATATGCGATTTCCAAACTTCATTTCTTACCTCATTTCTATTATTATTGAGAAGTACTTACCTCCTCGGCTCGATATAAATGTTAGTAAACGTTTAGTTGATTCAATCTTAACCTGACATCTTTTGACACTGTCTTACTCAAATTACCTGCATTCGCCTGTGTTAAGAGTACCAAGAATAAAAACTGGCGTTTTAAGGTTCACGTCAACAAGATCTAAAGTTTGGCCCTGCACTTTATATAGGCCTTCTTCTATAGCAAAACAAACTAACCATTTTTTACCGAGAAGTTGAACTGTTGTAAGGAACGCTCCCGACTAACTAATTTCCTAATAAACAGTTAAAGGTAGTATTTTTAATTTGTAAAACAGAAACGTCTCAAACACTTAAATATAAATTTCCAGAAGATGAGAATTGTCAGATCGTTTTGCATACCAAAAACACCATCCAATTCATGATTTTAATGGGAATTATTAGAGCCTTTTTCAAAAAAGCCATTACATATAGTTAGTACCTATACAAGAACTTCTGGTTTAATAATTCACGACATAGAAATCTTATATATATATAAAAATAGACGTGTTTTTTACTATATTTCACTTTTCAGCCACCACTACCTAGCACACATCACTGCTGTTTGTGGGTGGAAGTAGCATGGAGTTTCCTGTCGTGCACAACGTTGGCCGAATGCCAATAGCTGTGGGGATGTGGGAGATATAATGATTAAAGTTGGTCAGTGCAGGGCGTGTTCATATTTCGACCAAAAATTCGTATCTCCGTATACCTCTCTTTCCTGCCACAACTACATAGCATAGAGCATTGGTGTTTGTGTATGGTAGTAGAATCGTATCTCATGTAGTGCACTATGGTTGTTAGATGTCGGTAGCTATGGGGGTGTGGGAGATGTGGGGGTTGAAAGTGGTCGACCTGTGGCAGTTTCATACTTCTGCCAAAGACAAAAGTGTCATGGTGTATCACTTTTCAGCGAAAACTATAGATCACAGATAACTGGCGTTTGTGTGTAGTAGTAGCACAAAGTCACCTTTCGATCACAACATCGGCCGAATTTCAAAACTGTGGTACTGTGGTAGATATGGTGGTTGTAAGTGGCCGAACAAGGATATTTTCGTATTTCGACTGTCTCCGCATATGTCACTTTTCTGCCACAGCTACATAGCATAGAGCATTGGTGTTTGTATTTGGTAGTAGAATCGTATCTCATGTAGTGCACTATGGTTGTTAGATGTCGGTAGCTATGGGGGTGTGGGAGAAATTGGGGTTGAAAGTGGTCGACCTGTGGCAGTTTCATACTTCTGCCAAAGACAAAAGTGTCATGGTGTATCACTTTTCAGCGAAAACTATAGATCACAGATAACTGGCGTTTGTGTGTAGTAGTAGCACAGAGTCACCTTTCGATCACAACAGCGGCCGAATTTCAAAAAATGTGGTACTGTGGTAGATACGGTGGTTGTAATTGGCCGACCAAGGATATTTACGTATTTCGACTGTCTCCGCATATGTCACTTTTCTGAAACAACTACATAGCATAGAGCATTGGTGTTTGTGTTTGGTAGTAGAATCGTATCTCATGTAGTGCACTATGGTTGTTAGAAGTCGGTAGCTATGGGGGTGGGGGAGAAATGGGGGTTGAATGTGGTCGACCTGTGGCAGTTTCATACTTCTGCCAAAGACAAAAGTGTCATGGTGTATCACTTTTCAGCGAAAACTATAGATCACAGAAAACTGGCGTTTGCGTGTAGTAGTAGCACAGAGTCACCTCTCGATCACAACAGCGGCCGAATTTCAAAAACTGGGGTACTGTGGTAGATATGGTGGTTTGTAAGTGGCCAACCAATGATATTTTCGTATTTCGACTGTCTCCGCATATGTCACTTTTCTGCCACAACTACAAAGCATAGAGCATTGGTGTTTGTGTTTGGTAGTAGAATCGTATCTCATGTAGTGCACTATGGTTGTTAGATGTCGGTAGCTATGAGGGTGGGGGAGAAATGGGGGTTGAAAGTGGTTGACCTGTGGCAGTTTCATACTTCTGCCAATGACAAAAGTGTCATGGTGTATCACTTTTGAGCGAAAACTATACATCACAGATAACTGGCGTTTGTGTGTAGTAGTAGCACAGAGTCACCTTTCGATCACAACAGCGTCCGAATTTCAGAAACTGTGGTACTGTGGTAGATATGGTGGTTGT
Organism: Vandiemenella viatica; assembly: GCA_031002005.1. Lineage (NCBI taxonomy): Eukaryota > Metazoa > Arthropoda > Insecta > Orthoptera > Morabidae > Vandiemenella > Vandiemenella viatica. Next base: position 14,932,709 of record JARYHS010013631.1, on the reverse strand, counting down.
AATTGACCGACCAATGATATTTTCTTATTTCGACTGTCTCCGCATATGTCACTTTAATGCCACAACTACATAGCATAGAGCATTGGTGTTTGTATTTGGTAGTAGAATCGTATCTCATGTAGTGCACTATGGTTGTTAGATGTCGGTAGCTATGGGGGTGTGGGAGAAATGGGGGTTGAAAGTGGTCGACCCGTGGCAGTTTCATACTTCTGCCAAAGACAAAAGTGTCATGGTGTATCACTTTTCAGCGAAAACTATAGATCATAGATAACTGGCGTTTGTGTGTAGTAGTAGCACAGAGTCACCTTTCGATCACAACAGCGTCCGAATTTCACAAACTGTGGTACTGTGGTAGATATGGTGGTTGTAATTGACCGACCAATGATATTTTCGTATTTCCACTGTCTCCGCATATGTCACTTTAATGCCACAACTACATAGCATATAGCATTGGTGTTTGTGTTTGGTAGTAGAATCGTATCTCATGTAGTGCACTATGGTTGTTAGATGTCGGTAGCTATGGGGGTGTGGGAGAAATGGGGGTTGAAAGTGGTTGACCTGTGGGAGTTTCATACTTCTGCCAAAGACAAAAGTGTCATGGTGTATCACTTTTCAGCGAAAACTATAGATCACAGATAATTGGCGTTTGTGTGTAGTAGTAGCAGTGAGTCACCTTTCGATCATAACAGCGGCCGAATTTCAAAAACTGTGGTACTGTGGTAGATATGGTGGTTGTAAGTGGCCGACCAAGGATATTTTCGTATTTCGACTGTCTCCGCATATGTCACTTTTCTGCCACAACTACATAGCATAGAGCATTGGTGTTTGTGTTTGGTAGTAGAATCGTATCTCATGTAGTGCACTATGGTTGTTAGATTTCGGTAGCTATGGGGGTGCGGGAGTAATGGGGGTTGAAAGTGGTTGACCTGTGGCAATTTCATACTTCTGCCAAAGACAAAAGTGTCATGGTGTATCACTTTTCAGCGAAAACTATACATCACAGATAACTGGCGTTTGTGTGTAGTAGTAGCACAGAGTCACCTTTCGATCACAACAGCGTCCGAATTTCAAAAACTGTGGTACTGTGGTAGATATGGTGGTTGTAAATGGCCGACCAATGATATTTTCGTATTTCGACTGTATCCGCATATGTCACTTTTCTGCCACAACTACATAGCATAGAGCATTGGTGTTTGTGTTTGGTAGTAGAATCGTATCTCATGTAGTGCACTATGGTTGTTAGATTTCGGTAGCTATGGGGGTGCGGGAGTAATGGGGGTTGAAAGTGGTTGACCTGTGGCAATTTCATACTTCTGCCAAAGACAAAAGTGTCATGGTGTATCACTTTTCAGCGAAAACTATACATCACAGATAACTGGCGTTTGTGTGTAGTAGTAGCACAGAGTCACCTTTCGATCACAACAGCGTCCGAATTTCAAAAACTGTGGTACTGTGGTAGATATGGTGGTTGTAAATGGCCGACCAATGATATTTTCGTATTTCGACTGTATCCGCATATGTCACTTTTCTGCCACAACTACATAGCATAGAGCATTGGTGTTTGTGTTTGGTAGTAGAATCGTATCTCATGTAGTGCACTATGGTTGTTAGATGTCGGTAGCTATGGGGGTGTGGGAGAAATGGGGATTGAAAGTGGTCGACCTGTGGCAATTTTATACTTCTGCCAAAGACAAAAGTGTCATGGTGTATCACTTTTCAGCGAAAACTATTGATCACAGATCTCTGGCGTTTAAGTGTGGTAGTAACACAGACAGAGTCACCTTTCGATCACAACAGCGGCCGATTTTCAGAAACTGTGGTTGTGTGGGAGATATGATGGTTGTAAGTGGCCGACCAAGGATATTTTCGTATTTCGACGAAAGGCATGTGTCTCCGCAGATTTCACTTTTCTACCACGACTACATAGCATAGAGCATTGGTGTTTATGTGTGGTAGTAGAATCGTGTCTGTTGTCGTGCACTATGGTTGTTAGATGTCTGTAGCTATGGGGGTGTGGAAGATATGGGGGATGAATATGGTCGACCTGCGGCAGTTTCATATTTCTGCCAAAGACGCATGTGTCACAGTGTATCACTTTTAAGTGGAAACTATCAATCGCAGTTCACTGGCGTTTGTGTGTGGTAGTAACACAGAGTCTTCCATCGATCACAACGTTGGCCGAAATTCGGTAACTGTGGGAGTCTGTGAGATATGGTGTTTGAAATTGGTCGATCATGCATATTTTCGTATTTCATCCAAAGACTTGTGAGTATCCGTAAATTTTACTTTGCTGCCGGAACTACGTAGCGTAGAGGACCGGTATTTGTGTGTGGTAATAGTATCGAGTCTCCCATCGTGCACTATGGTGGTTACATGTCTATAGCTGTCAATATGAATTCTTTACAATCACGAACGAAGTCGTGGGTACCAGCTAGTACCAGTATAAAACTTCATCTAACTGAAAAATAATGAAAAAGGATATAAGGTAACCAACAGGTGATTTTTAGATGTTCAGATCCGGCTATCCAGATTAAGATTTCCATAGTTTTCTAAAATCTCTCCTATGACACAGATATTTGATCTAAATTCCTATACTCTCAAAGTAACTATTAATATTTGAGTGGGACTGTTAGCTGAATGGTAAATTAGAACCCTTGGATGTTTGGAACCCACAACAACCTTGCAGTTTACCTTGATCAGAAACTAATGTTAAAATGTATGACTAATACGTTTAGTGACAACAGAATAAATGTATTTGTAAGCAATTGTGTTTTATATAAATTTATTTGACTTATGCCCAACACGAAAAGAAGAAAACGTTATATTTAAAACGTTCTGGCCTCGCATTCGGGAGGATGCGAGTTCGAATCCCCGTCCGGGCATCCAGATTTGGGTTTTCCATGGTTTCCCTAAATCACTCCAGGTGAATGCTGGGATGCTTCCTTCAAAAGGGACGAATCTCTTCCCATTCCTTGCCCCCAGTCCTCTCGCACTTTTGATGACCTCGGCGTTGACGTCGACGAGGCGTAAAGCCGTAAGCACAAAAATATTATATTTAAACGTTTTTAAATTTTATATATAGAAATCAAACCGTCAACAGGTGCAATCTTCATAACTCGGTTAAGTACAGTCTGAAGTATAGATCTTTGTGAATCACAGTAGGTCAAATACTACCAAACAGTGTATTAACCGAGTGCGAGTGAACGGAAAAGGGTAATCATAGTGAAATGGGTCATAAAATTTAAGAGATAGATTAAGACTGAGAATTAGAGACAGAACTGCAAAAATTAAAATTAAATTAATACCTAAACTCGTTCGTGAACAATTATCATAAGTTGTAACTAGGACAGAGTAAGAATTCATCTCAAATGAAACCCTTTTCCACCTCCGTAAGATAATTTTATGCATTACCATATATGGCGAAAATTTTTTGATTAATAACTGTAATAAAAAATATCTGGGATGAAAAGATATAAACAAAGGTAAGTTATGCACAAACCCGGGTAGGCCACGTAGGTTGCTCGATCGACTGACGTTCAGTTTCGGCGAATCTGAGGAGTTTTCGTGCATTCAGAATGTAGAAAACAGCCTTTGAGGATCATTCAGGCTTCCGTCTAATCAGTACTATGGAAGAATCTCATTTACTGCAAGACAGATCTGCGCTTCTATAGAGCTGAGGCTCGAATAAGTAATTCGTGGCCACAGCTCAGGGATAACCAATTGAATCATGAAGTCCAAAAAACTAGATATCTTATACCATACCTACCCTAATAAGATCTTCATTGAAAATCTACATTCCCATTACAATGATGAAGTGGTTCGTAATCGTTTTACTGTATGATGAAAATATTAAAAACTTCTGTAGGTAACAAAATTTAGCTACGGTTTCAGCGCTTCTTACTACAGTGCACAGTATGTTTAGAGTGTAATAACCTTTATAGCAAGACAGGCAGAACATTGAGATTTTGGCCAAGTAATAATACTAATAAATACAACCATTTGGGATATCAGCTGCGAAAAAAAACCGTAAGTAAAGTAACTAACAGGTAATTAGTAGTTGGTAGTATTATTCGTATTTTAATAATTGAATGTACTGTTCCACATCCCATAGGCGGTTTTCACATGGAGTCAAAGTGAACATATCTAATTCAATTAAAAAAATGCACCTATTAATTTAACACATCATCGCGCAGTTTATACAGGTATAGGGGATAGAAGAAACGATATCAAAAGCAAGTTAATGTGTGTATCGTTTTGCAGTTGCTGCTGGACCTATGGTATCCTCTGGAGGACACGAGTCGTAAGCGCGTCCGTCAGCTGGTGCTGCTACTAGTGCAGACGGCACTCGCCGTCAACCACATGTGCTCCGTCATAGCCTTCATCTCGCTCTTCGTACACCTGTTGCTGCTCGCGTGCGCACACTTCGAGGACCTCAAGAGCGCTCTGGTGGAACCCAACTGCCGGCTAGTGCCCATCATACAGAGGCACCAGCAGATACTCAGGTAGCCTGCACTCCAGTCACTGTATGTAAGTGGGAGGCCATTGTGCTTTCCCAAAGTAATCACAGTGTGGCATTACCTCACTATTTTTTTTTTTTTTTTTCTGTCGTCAGTCTTTCGACTGGTTTGATGCAATCCTCCATCCTTTCCTATCCTGTGCTAACCTCTTCATTTCTACATACCCCTTACAACCCACGTCCTCAATTATCTGCTTCATATATTCTAATCTCTGTCTTCCTCTACAGTTCTTCCCTTCGACTGTTCCCTCCACTAACAAGTTAACCAATCCAGCATGTCACAAAATTTGACCCACCAGCCTGTCTCTTCTTTCTGTAAGCTTCTTCCACAAACTTCTTTACTCACCCATCATTTACAAAACTCGCTCATTTCTTACTTTTTCTGTCCACCTAATTTTCAGCATTCTTCTGCACCACATTTCAAATGCTTCAATTTTCTTTCTTTCAGGTATTCCTAAAGTACATGTTTCGCTACCGTAAAGTGCTGTGCTCCACACATTGAGTTTAAAAAATTCTTTATAATTCCTAGATCAATATTTGAAACTAAAAGATTTCTCTTTTTCATGAATGCTCTTTTTGCTAGTGCTATTCTGCTTTTAACATCATTCCTGCTTCGGCCTACCTCACTTACAGAAGCGCAATTCATGGCAAATTAAAACTCTACCACGTCATTACGAACACACTAATTTATTTTTAACGGCATGGTAAGACGCAACTTAAGTAAACTAAATCTGCTTGTTTCAATGCATTTAACGAAACCACTATGATGCTGGTATATTAGAACTACTTTGCTTTTTGTGAAGAACTTCTAACTAAATGCATAAATCTATACTATTAAAAGGTTAAGCTTGGACATGATGAAGTCACGTCCACAACTATGAGGTAACGCACCCGGCCTTCGTTGCTGGTTTAACAACAGACAGAGATGATACTACATAGCACAGGTTATCAGCGTTGTTTAACAACAGTTCTGTTCAATTAAGCATAAGAAAAATAATCTACACAAAAAAGTAATACGTACATTCAATTCCATCACTGTGGTAAGCAAGAGAAACTATACCGAGCGTGGTGGTGTAACGGTTAGCGTTCTAGCCTTGCATTCGGGAGGACGGCGGTTTGAATCCCCGTTCGGGCAATCAGATTTGGGTTTTCCATGGTTTCCGAAATCACTGCAGGTAAATGCCGGAATGCTTCCTTCAAAAGGCCATGGCCGAATTCCTTCCCATTCCTTTCCCCTCATCCTTTCCCGTCTCTAAAGACCTCGCTGTTAAGAGACGTTAAGCAATTTTTAAAAAAAGAGAAACTACTCCAGTTAAATGTCCCAAGAAGGCTGTAACCGCCTCGATGAGAGCCACCGAGCCTAATCCACCAGATAAGGGGAATTCTCATCACAGTTAAGAATTTAGTGATATTACTTTCTTCATATAACTATTGTAGAATGGAAAACATATACCAACAATTTTACAGAAACCGGAATTTAATCAGTTTAGGAAATCATAAGAGAGAATCTGTGTAGGAACAATTATTAGCAAAGTTTGGATTGATGGTTTGGTAGTGTAGGATTGATTTTCTCCGTCGTTGTTTGAATTTACCTTGCCTTATAGAATTTTTCGGTTTATTTTTAGTGCAGTGCAGGTAGCGATTATTTTATTTTTCAGTCTTAACTTTTTATAACACAGCATAGTTACATTTGCTATGGGAAATAGTGGTCGAAGTGACAGGATCATCCATTTATTGAAATTCTGTGGAATAAATTAAATTGTACAGTGTTGCATTTAGAGCACAAGGCAACTGACTAATGATTCATTTTGAGAATAATCTGTGTTTCGTTATCTAAAACTATAGCTAAGTTCTTCATAACCATTAATTGAAAACTATTAACCCAATTTTATTGAATTTAAATAATATGTCGTATGTAGGAAGAAAAATACTTTTACTTATAACTTTAGTTCCTTAACAAAAGGGGAGGTTATTACATCCTGATTATCTTCGAAGGCATCCTAAACGTGTTAAGTTCACGTTTTTAACTGTTGAAAAACTGAAGTTATATTAATACGTTTTACAGGGAAACAGATTGATGAATAATAAGGAAATTAATTTATATTAGATACTCTATAAATTCAGATGAAGAAACAAATTGGGGGGACTTATTTTTACAAAAACTTCAACACTTCTAATGTAAAAAAGTTGGTGAAGAACTATTATTGGTCTTCCGACGTTTGAACACGTTGCACTAATGACTGGATCCTGAATGTTTTGAAAGTAAATAGCAACTGTAAATTACACAGACTGCAAGACATAAAAGTAAATTAACTCACAAATCGCTAACACTAGATGGATTTCCGAGTCAATTTGCTAGTCGACCCGACACTTTTTTTTTCATGTCAAGGAAGTAATGTTTTCTAAACGTATTTACCGATGATAGTTATTAAATGTAACAGGAAGTATTGACGAATTTATCTTGCGATGCCAAGCTCACTAACCAAAAAAGTTTTTAAAATAGTATTTTTTGTAACCAAAGGATATTTCCGATGTATAAAACGAGGGCGACGATCCTACTTCTGACTAAATAACGGGAGGACATTACCCTTGGGAGAAGAACACTGATAGGTTGTTAAAACTGCGCCTTGGCCGATCTAATTGAACAGAAGCACAGCATCGGCACAATAGTCGGAGGTCGGTGTTTAAAACCCTTTACATGATCCGTTCCGAGTAGTTTCTGTCACTATATTGCAAGCAGTCATGTCTAACATGCGATGCAGAAGGAACAGTCAACGGGCATCGAAGGTGGCATTTCTTCGGGGGCAGACAACACACAGGTGCAGCTAATAATCAGGAGGGCTTTACTAGGGGTAAATGATTGGCTTTTGGCGGCGTGATATGGTCCATAGGTGGGAAAGGCTACGTTTTTTACCCAAAACCCGTAGGCTCATTAGTCTCTCGAACAAAGAGTTGTAATCAATCAGTTTCTTTAAGAAAAATTACTGGTTTATATTTCTGCCATTTCGCATCTTATTTTTACATCTGAGGAATTTCACATCACTGTGTAAATGTTGTAATTAAATCCCCAGGCTCATTGGTCGAACAGGAGTTAGGTGGACAAGGGAAGGCTCGGTGGGCAAATGAAGGCTCGGCAATACAATAACAGCGCACACTGTCTTCCTCGCCCGTGCCGTGCCGTGCAACAAGGATGGTACTACATAATAGAAAACTGGACAAAATTATACGGCAGGGGCAGTCTCGGATCTATAATATATCAATGATTGCAAACAACATTCTGTGTATGTTCCATCAATTGAATCGCCGTAGACACAAAGTGCAACTTGTAGATGTTTGATAAATATATGTAACATAAGTATTCATAACTATGAGATCAGAACACAGTGTAACGAAAAGCATAAGATAAATAAGTTATCTATAGTTAGTGACATACATAAAGTATATCCTGAATCCACATTTTGAGCATCAAGATTTATCAAGAGGTTTCAAATATGTGTGATGTCTTATAAGGATTTGTACCTATTAATGCACAAAACTGAACTCACTGTAATGATATAACCGCAATCACTCTAATAATTGATTGTTAATAATCAAAAGTTCATTCATATGTTCAGAGAAAGATTGTTCCACTATTTCTGAAATGCCGGAACATCGTCACATAAATGTTTAAATATGGTGCATTCTGTCGACTTTTACTTTTTCTTTAACATAGAACTGTGCCTGGCCTTTAAGTATCCGAATTTTTCAAAATTAAACATATACAATATTATAAAATGATACAACAGCTCGTAGAAAATAATAAGAAGAAGACATATAATCTCCACTCTTAAATTTTTCAGTTACTTCATTCTTTGATTTAGCGATTTTAAGAGTGCGATGCAGTTCGTGGTGTTCCGATTGTAAGGGGCGAGTACCAGCGTAGACAGCACGTGAATAACAGACCGAGCCCACTGCCAGGCTCGAGCTTACGTCCAGGCTCCGTCCACTGTGCTGTATTTCCGGCATATGGCCGGCAGAGATCGCTCTGACAGCGACAAACCGAGCGAATCTGGACAGCGTTTGCACGACTCTAGTTCCGAGATAAAATCTGGCTTCAGAATCCAAGTATGCTTTTATATCCGATACTTGCTCATGGCTCCTCTTAGTCGAAGGCTGCTCAACCAATTTTGGACATCGTCCAAATTTTCGATTCCATGTTTGGATGCGGGCCACGTAATACTTTCCTATAGTTCCAATAAATATTAAAATAAAACCAAGTATAAGTTTAATTATATAAAAAAATCACACCAATGATACGTTTGCAGAGTTTTTTGAGCTAACATATTCTTATCCGCTGTTGCTAGAGGGAACTTTAAAATGCGTTGGTGGGCCATTTAGTGTTGGGCAGCCTTTTCTTGGTCGAATCAGCCAGACCTATCCGCTCGGGCTGACTGATCCCATCAGCGTCACTACATATTGATTCAATCTGGCAATGAGTTGGATTTTGGGGGTCAAACTAGTACGAATCTTAGGATTCAGAGAAATAGTTTTGATGTAAAGAAACGTACAAACCAGTAAATTACTGGCGTACTATGGCTATAACTACAAAATTACTTTTAAGTTTCATGGAAATAATTTAGCGTAGTTTTATCATTGATTAGATTGGTCACAGCAATATTAACATGTCATAGTTAGCTGCCCACAACCTTTATTATAATTGAAGCAGTATTCGTCTGCTCTTCTCTACCATCTGTCTCATAGATTTTTCTTCAGTTTTATTGCAGAAATGGAGAAAGCCTACTATATCGTATTGGCATGGGGATTCCTGCCGATGGTGATCGTTCTTTGTTTGATTGTCTTCACCTTCCTGATGGTATGTTGACTTCTTTATGAATCGTAATAGGTCAAAGGACATTGATTCCGTACATCTTTTAGGAGATAGTAAGACCTAAATGTCTAAGACTTTTGCAATTTTATGAAATAAAGAGAAGTAAATACAGTAAATTATAAATAAAAGCCGACTTTATTGACCAAAACAACTATAGCATCTGAAACAATGTAAAGAAACAAACAATAGCTATAATTTATGATCCGGTTTTTATTTCGTTTAAAGGAAATTTAAATAATTTAGTGCAATGTGAAATAATTCAGTACAATGTCAAATAATTCAGTCCAATGTCAAATAATTCAGTCCAATGTCAAATAATTTAGTCCATTTTTGGTTACACAGATGACGAAGATGGATCTTATCTTCCTCCAGATGCTGACATTCTTCTTTATTTACTTCTGCAACGTGGCGATTGTGTGTTTCTTCGGAAGCATGATGACATCTCAGGTAAATTTTAAAAATAGTTACTGTTTTTAAATAACTAGAGTCTGTAGATGCAACAAAAATGAGTGATCAACTTTAAGAAGTACTTTTTCGATTACCTTCCAAAACCAAACATTTTGAGAAGAAAATATTTTTAACACTGAAAATGTAAAATAAAACGGAACATATGCCCCAGATGTTTGTTTAAATATGAATTATCCTCCTTTTTTTTTGTCTGCAGACGCAATGTTTTCTTCAGTGCTGTTTGTTGTGAATTGCAGAAAAACTTGTTTATGGCGAAAATTTAATTACAGCTACATGAATTTCTTTCTTTTAAACGTTTCCAGGCTTACAAGAGTCTAAAAATAATTGAAAGTAAACATTATATCAGCAGGAACGTTTATGGCGAAGCAGAAAGAAAAAGAGATTCATTAACGTTGAAAGAATGAGTTGTTAAATAATGGGAATTGATACAGATTCGTAAAACAATTTTTTTTATTTTTTTTATTTTTATTTTTTGATTTTTTTTTGAAATGAGGTATATTAACCGAGACTTGATAAGTGAGCAGCAATAAAACGTTCAGTTATATACAACTGCCATATATTATGGAGGACAATATATTTGAAATTTTGCTGCTGTGCTGTGACTAGGCCCCACAGCTCTGTGACTGAGGCTCTAACTGAACGATCGGTCTTGATATACCGATAAAGCCGAGGATCTTTGTTATAAGCCAAACGTCAGAAAATCCCTTCCGTCCCATATAGTCTCCCTCGGGATGTAAAGTGGTTGGATCATCTAGCTATTTATATCACCTGAATTCTAATGCCGAGGGTATGGAAAGGTATACGGGATGCTACCTCCATCAGTACCACATTCCGTTTCTAGTAGCTTGTACATAAATGACTTTTTATCAGTTTTGCACGAATCGGTTTCAATATGCATCACGTAAAGTATCAAGGCATTGCGTGCAGACATTGGGAAGGTGTTAGTATTGTACTTATGACCTACCGATATCGAGTTCATTAGATATGACGATTACGAACGGAATATTTAACTCATAGAAACAACAGTCCATTAATGCCTGCAAGGCCGCACGAAGTTTTTAAACCAGGTTTGAGCTCGGAAGGAAATACAATAATTTACACGTTGCAGCATAACCCAAGGTTACTATAACCCTTTCTAAAATGTATACCATAGTGTAAACTTTAGTATTTCTCATCGTACTCCACAGAGCAAGTACAGAGGAACGGGGAGAAAATAATAAATACTTTTTGTTGTAATTAGTGACTAATTTGTCATTAATACTCCTTCTATTAACATAACTAGTGCGAAAATATTCTAGTTTGCTCAGGTAATTTCCACTGTGCAGTGAATTACCACGGAAGCAATACAAACCATGTTCATTGGAACAGTTCTCGTTTCCGGTGACGTTACAATGAACGTTAAAATGATTTCCCAGGGGTTACGAGCCGCCGTGCGGAAGTCCCCCATCGCGTCCAATTAGAACATGATCTGTAATGAGGGGTAATTTGTAGGCTTCCGTCAAGCCGAAAACAGCTAACTTAACCGTAGGAGACGGCCTTTATCATTAAAGGCCGTGAAATCAGTGGTGAGTGAGAAAGGAAATCTCGGAATACAATTTGTAAAGGCATCAGCTGACAGCGGCAGATACGTTCTTCAGGCCTGGGGTGGAAACACAGGATTACACACAAGTCTCTTCACCTTTACCTTCCGTAAAAGAAAACGAATGTGTCAAATCATTTTCCAACGGTTCTGACGAGTTTCTTTGATGCGTGTATCTACGCAGGACAGGATTATTACACTGGAAACAACCATAGAGGCGGGCAAGGAAGACTTAACGTCTTGTGTGTAAGAAAAGATATAAAACATTTGATTACATACTTTTCCGATCTAAATAATTATTTTTTTCGGAATTTATTGACCAGTGACGTGTGAGAAGTAATAGAAATTGCGGTAAGCAGGAATAATAGAATTCCCATTCAGCGTAATCCATTTGTACACATCACTTCATTACAGTTAACCACTTAGAAAATTGAAAATACATAAATAATTTTGAAATTAATAACATATAATTATATTTTATTAAATCTTGTTATTCATAAATTATGAAAAACTTCTGTTTCAGTATAACAGTGCAAAATTGGTATTAAAAATAAAAAATATTTGAAGTAGTAAGTATAACAAACCTCGCTCATTTCATCAAGAAATTGTTAAAAAACACATATACAATGAACTCGGAAAAATGTCATAATATGTGTCAAAATTTACCAACTAACTGAAAAACAGTTTAATATCGTAGACTAATGGGCACGTCCACATCTAGACGATTCTATTATCACCTCCTTTGTTAGAATAACAATAATAACGCGACTTCTGTGGAATTTACACAGGTATGTCCTGCTTGACATTGCTCTTCGAGACCACCGTCTGTATTACAGGTTGCAAATAGTCTGAAGTTCAACAAATTAGTAAGCTCCTCCATCGTTGCTAAAAAAATTATACACTAAAATTTAAAAAGTTTGATACAGTTCTTATAATATTTATCACCGGTAAGAGGCCCGTGCATATGGTGAGTAGGAAACTGCATGTGAATATTAATAACGGGATATCGCGGTCTGTTGAAGATTTACGAGCCTAGTAAATGCGACGACCACCACACTATGCTAAAAAGAAATAATTCTCATATAAGCTCCAGACCATTCTTATGCTCTTGAAATTAATAATCTTAGTTCTTTATAGAAAGATTTAAACTCTGATGAACAAAACAAAACTGGGATTACAAGTACGAGGTCATCTTAAACGCTATCACACGCTAAAATTCCAGCTGAATAAGTAGCTAACATATTAAGAGCAGGTAAGCGATAGTGAAAAACGGATGTAATTTGCTCAAGATTCGTGTTCACTTCTCCAACAATGCACATCAGGTTTTGCCGTCACTGTCATATTAATGGAAAAGCTCGAGTATATAATTTAGGTGTAGCTAACATGGTACTGAGTGATGCTGAAGTAAGTGAAAACAGAACTACGGGAATAATATCTCCAAATTTGGCATTAAGTATTGGCTGGCTCAATTAGTTAATAGATCTATATAAATTACTAACCTGACTGTAGTACATGAAACTAAACAAAGAGAAGACAACTTATTCATCCTCATCGAATAACTGTGTATAAGAGGGCAAGATTTGAACAAATTATTTACTGACTGAATGATAAAAAATAATGCCTAAGGGTGATTCAGGAAGTGATTTACACTTACGTATGTGAATCTTTAACCCTGTTAGAGCATAAGTTTAAATGACATCTGAATGAATTCCTGCTTAATTTAAATATTGATGAAAATTAGTTTTTTACACACATATTAACATGATGTTGTGTTATGTAAAATCATTAAAAATTATGCTAACCCCCCCAAACAGCCATACACTGCTGACAGTTTGACTATAGCAAAGAGAGAGAAGACTAAAGTGCAATTCAACGAGACGAAGTTTTAGAGAAACAATATTGGGAAGACGAGGGGTGACAGAATGGGAAATGAGGATGACAGAAAAGAGAAATGAGAAGAATAACTTAGGATGATTTTGATTCTTAAAGAAGATGGAGAAGGAGAGGATAATAAGATAGACAATGTAGATAGGACTGAAGTAAGGAGGTCTAAAGGCAAACCCAAAGAAGAAGTCTGAATTCAGCGAAAAACAGTATATAAATAGGGAACATAGATCGGAATACGGTAACAAAGGAAGAATGGCGAACAGAACGGGGAGGTGGAGAAATGTCATCCATGCCCCGATCCTATTGGGGCTGCATAACAGATACCTGTTATCCTTGAGAGATATAGAGGGAGTGTATGAAGTCTCTATAGCGTAGAAAATTGCTATCCTTACATAATAAGGGCCCAAAACAAGAGTCGCCTAGGCAGGTTGTTGAATGAGCCTCGGAGCAGGTCTTGGCGTTGGAGGGACAATTGCGTCACAGGGGCCTCCTTGGCTTGCGCCTGACAGCCTTAATCGAAGTCTGCAAATGGAGTTTGGAATAATGCGCCGCTACACGAAACGAGGCAGATATTTGTAAGTGACACGGTACCTGGATCTAATATCCTACAGCGATCTCGGTGCTAGAGACAAAGCAACAGCTCATTGCTTACGAGAAGCGTTATTCGCAATTACTCAGTTACTTTACCTTAAGTTTTTGTTTCTTATGGCTTTACGCCTTGTCATAGTTGAGTTAATTAGAGGTGAGAAAGGACTGGGGGCAAAGTACGGTAAGGAATTCGAACATAGTCTCTTTACAGGAACCATTTCTCCATTCGCCTAGGATGATTTGGGGAAACCATGGAAAACCCAAATCCGGACGTCTGGAGGGGATTCGAACCTGCCTCCACCCGAGTCTTAGTGAATCAGCACACACTTTAAAGACCCTGGAGACTGGTTAACACGTACAGCCATATTAAAATATGAAACATTTGGCTAATAATGTTGATACTAAAAATGTTTGTTGGTAGATATTTACAGAAACTTCCTTTTAGTTTTTTTTTACATAAAATCGCCTGACTCTATAGTTTCGTGCACCTTTGACGTGGATAGCAGGTTCAAGCGCCGTGGTTTAAGAAATTTTCAGCATGTTCGAATTCTACAGTAAGTTGGGTAGATAATTGTAGTTCGAAATTCATAATCATCAGATTGTGTATCAACGTCATTGAGCGAGGGGGTATGACACTGATCTGTCTGGTGGCGACGTCGGACTTAATGTCTTCCACAAGAACAGTCTTATATGGATCGGCATCTGGTTTCCCTCTCTCATATATAGAATGTTGCAAAGGAATTTATTGTTATATAGTGACGAAAACAAAGGATCTGTCCCTGCATTAATTAATAGTCAAGGACCAAGGTACAAATACACATTTTAAGTCACAGAAAAGTTCAAAACTTACGTCCGTAACTAAGAAAGAGTATAGTATTAGTGATTGCCTTGTGAGTGTTGCATTTAAATATGCTAAGCATCAACCATGTTTAGACAAGCCTAACGAATCTATTACGAACAATAAACTCAAATACTGTAAGTTATAAGAAGACATTCAAAAATCAAAATGTATTGTTCCTGAAACGTAAGTGGTAGATATAAATAGTTATCAAATTAATTTCGATACTACTTGGCTTATGGAAACTGTTCGCAAGTTCTTTTCACACCAAAAAGTAACCAACTTTCGTCTGGTTAACATGAACGCACCCATTGTATTTTAATTTATATTTCCTTTTCGCGAAACGTTAATACCGAAATTTATATATCATATTCCTATTTCAGAAGTGTCTGCGAGAAACTTTCTAACAGAGTGAATGTCAATATAAATGCAGTTGAAACAGTCATAAAACAGAAAATCCGAAACAATCATTAGAATTATAGTCACCTTGATTACAATAATCTATACAAACAACCAACATCGAAGAGCACAGTAGCTGTTGGGAACGGGAGAGACAAAGCGTAGTTCTCCGTATTCCTTATTGAACATCACTAATGTGGAGGCGAAGTGATTAGTTCCACGCTGCGGCCGCTATATCTTCCTAATAAATTCCTCTTATCATCTCACAAAAAGCCAAGTGGGCCACCACGACTTCGACGGACATGTAATTCACAGGAAAAATTCTCAGCATCGTGACGATTTGAACAAATATGAAAAAACTCGGTGAAAACTGATGTAGAAGATTGAAATTACTCAGTCCTGTCACGGAAGCTGTATGAAACACCTCGGAAATTGGTGTTTTGTAAACTGGATTGCGAAGATTCACAGGTCATGTTGTCCGGTCGCGAGGTGATTTTATCTGGCACAAAAGTGTTCAAAATTTATTATACTTTTCAATGGAATTTCTTGAATGGCAACACCATCGATCGACATTTATTGTGTCCAAACACTCAGAAAAACATGCATGAACAAAGCATCAGACTTGTAGCTGAAGGTTTAGAGTTCTGGAATGCTGATAATCGCTCTGACATTATAAATCATACAAAACAATTAAAACTTATAAAAAACTACTTGGAATGATAAGAAAATATTTCAAAATGAAAATATAAAATTAACGTATTCTTAACATTCAAAATTACCTTCCAAACATTATAGCTTAAGAATTTCCGTAATTAACATCTTTTAATTAATATTTCAGACACATTACTTCTTTTTGTCAAAGTACAATTGATTTAAACAATTTAATTCCTAAAAAAAAACTCATCACGCATGCATAGGAAAAATATAAAAATTTGCACTTGATAACTACGTATCTCCCTCAGACACAAATGTACCTAATTTAAAAGGACGGCAGTAAGTAGAAAAATGGGTCCTGGAGTTGTTACACTAGGTCGATCCAGATCGAAGAATACCTATGATCCTATTCACTAAGAGGTTTATGCAGCCATCGTTTAATATTTTGTTAAAATAATTTTGTACTATCATTTATGGGAAAGATAAAAATAACTACACCATGGCCTTAAAAATAAGTTTATTCGGAGTGTGCAAAGTGTTTTCCGCTGATCTGGGTGTATTGTACAGTAAATATTCATTAGTAGTTATTATAAATTCATTTAACTCTTTTCAGGGTAACAAGAATCACTGATAAAATAGCAGTCGAAAATGGTTTTAATCGTTAAAACTGCCAGGTTATGAGGCATATGTCAGAGTCAAGAATTAAAATTGGATCTAAATGTATTTGCACATACAGCATCACGCAACGGCTGCAAAACTCACAGAGTCGGTCATGACGTGTGTTTCAGGCGGAGAGCGTGTTGCTAGCGGCGTACAGCAGTGGCTGGTATGAGAGGGAGCGGCCCTTCAAGACGAGTCTGATGATGGTGATGGCACGAGCTCGACGACCCGTCGCCCTCACCATCGGCAAGTTCGTGCCCATCTCCATGAGGACCTTCTCACTGGTCAGTAACTTAATGCACCAAACAATAAGGGAACTGGCTTAAAGGGGTGCCCAGTGGTTTTTCAGTAGTGATTACTCAGGAAGCTAAGTCGTATCATGAGAACGGAAGGGCTCGACTCTCCACCACAGCTAGGGCCAGGCTAGGTATGGAGCCAACAACCATAGGGAAGGAATGAATGAATGAAGGCTTTCCAGATGTACCAACTGTAAAAAATGTCCTAGCGATGATGACTTGGGAGAGCGCCTTCGAAACGTCGAATTAGATTGACGCACTCCGTCATTGGGAGGCAGGATACCTTCATTTTGTATAGGGGAGGAGCGTTTGTGTATATATCCTGCTTACTGTTTGGTGACTGTATTTTTGTATGTAAAATGCGTAGTTTAGTAGGCGGAAATTGGGAAACATCACAGCATTGACCTAGACGATTGCATGAAACCGCCTAAAACTCCAATGAGGGTGACTGATACGCGGAGACTAGGCCTATTAGGTCTGAAATGTGAATCACGTACACAAGCGATAAGCTAAAACACACACACACACACACATATATATATATATATATATATATCTGGTTGAAAAACAATACGGCACATATAGTCAGGAAATATGATCTACATGGCACACAAGATGTGATCAAAATAACTATTGCCGCGTTGACTACACGCATTTATGGGGGGAGTGTTTGAGAGAAATATGTGCACTGTTAATGGAACACTTATTAAACTGATTAATTAATTTAAAACTTTATTCCTTATTTCAGTTACAATGAACAAACATGGTAACTATTATGGGATACTGATGTCTAGCTCGGTGCATAAAAATGGTCCCTCAGTACTCAGTTTAAATGCTGAGTGAGGTGAAATTCCTGTGTGATATGTGGTACCCGTCTGAAAAGTTGGTATCATCTTGCCACAGAAGGCATACGAGGCTTGATTGCACTGCACGGATGGCAAGATCCTTTTTACCATATGTGTCTATTATTGTTTATATATAACAAACTGTGATGAGTGTTTAATGTTGATCTGGCCTTTACCTCCGCCGCCAAGTCTTATGTCCCCATCAGATTTATGAATCACAATCAACGGTGTTGCATATGTCTTCATTCCATATCCTCTGCGTAATTTTTTTGGATTCAACCATCACATTTTTGCAAAAAATATGTGCTTATCTCTAAACTGAACATAATCTTTTCTAATTTGAAAACTTCTTTCATAGTCAGTTAGAGAGTAATGTTATATGTTATAATGATAAAAGAACCAAATACATATCACCCAGTACGAACAACAATACACGAACTAAAGCTCTTAATAAGGAGTATTGAAGAGCGCACATCGAATCATCGACCCGCCACTGTGGCTGAGCGCTAAAGCGCCACTACACTGGGTCGGGGAGGTATGAGGGTTCCAGGTTGGTGTCCTGGTCTCCACGTACCGGCCGTGCTGACTCCGCTTCTCAAGCGGTTTTCCACAATTACAAAACAGAATGCGGGAAGGTCTCCAATTTCCACCTCACATACTGCACATATCACAAATACTAGCATTTACCCGCTGCTTCGCAGGCGCGGAACTTAGCATGTGTAGAAATTCGTGTGGTCTGCCTCTTTCCGAAACTGGTACTAATCATTTGAAATTCGGAACAACTGCTTCCAAAAAATGTTCTATTCACGTTTTGCAGTCTCCTTTTTCGAAAAAAATGACATGTATTAAATTAAAAATGCCGAAATGTGAGTGCGCAACCGCAAAATATTGCCAGCACTGTAAAATTGACACAAATTATCGGTACCTTAACAGTCTCGTTTTGTCATAGAGGTCTTGGAAAGGTTAAAATTCGGCCTGGACCATGGGAAAAAAGTTTACAGGAAATTCGTTCTGCGGCATCCATTTCAGAAATTGGGCATTTGTTTACAATGGAAGCAGTGGTTTGTCTCCGATCGCTTGTATCGATTCTAAGATGGCAATCGTTGTACTACATCTCGGACAAATATTTTCTAATTGTTAATTTAGTGCAACTTTTTACAACGAAGGAAAGCGGACACGACAAGGAAACATTAAAATAATGGGTTCAACCAACATTTCAAGACATTTTATTAATTTTGCGGCGCCGGCAGGGCATCGCTCTCATATTGTGACGTGAAGAGAACATTATAACGATTCAGTTAATCCAAATTTCAAATGGTTAGTACCAGTAGTAGGTAGTCCCCCCCCCTTCCCCCTCAGAAATGCCAGATCTATTGGAGATCGCGATTACGCTACAACAACATTAAATAATATCGTTGTAATACTGCTGTAGTCAGTTGCAAGACGTATTATTTGCAAGCAGTAATTCCGTTGTAATACAGCCTGGACCATTATTTTCAACAAGAATTTAGATTGTATGAGATTTCGTAATTCCATATGAATACAATCATATGCCGTGGTTAATAACATGTATTTTTTTCTTAATAACGTCTATACAACAACCCACATTTCGAGCAATTTTCCTTCGCTGTATCTAAAAACTGAAGTAGTTAGATTAAACTGTAGCCTGGACCATAAACAAATTTCGCTAAAGCCACCTGGAAATACACTCTGGACAAGTACATACGAGGGTGAGTCAAATGAAAACTTTAAATATTTTTTAAAATTTTATTTATTGTGCAGAAGTATTACAAAGCTATATCACTTTTCAACATAACCTCCCCTACGCTCAATGCAAGTCCTCCAGTGCTTACAAAGTGCATAAATTCCTTTAGAAAAAACTCCTATTGGTAGTCCGCGCAACCACTCATGCGCCGCGTGGCGTACCTCTTCATCAGAACGGAACTTCTTTCCTCCCATTGCTTCTTTGAGTGGTCCAAACATATGGAATTCACTTGGGGCAAGGTCTGATGAGTATGGTGGATGAGGATGACACTCAAATGATTGTTGCAACTGTTGTACCGGCAGTGTGGGGCCTTGCATTGTCATGTTGCAAAAGGACACCTGATGACAGCAATCCACGTCGCTTTGATTTGATTGCAGACCGAAAATGATCTTTTAGGAGATCTGTGTATGATGCACTGGTGACAGTGGTCCCTCTAGGCATGTAATGCTCCAAAATGACGCCTTTCTCATCCCAAAAGAGAGTCAGCATAACCTTCCCTGCTGATTGTTTTGTTCGAAACTTCTTTGGTTTTGGTGATGAGGAATGGCGCCATTCCTTGCTTGCTCTCTTCGTTTCCGGTTGGTGGACGTGAACCCAGGTTTCGTCCCCAGTAACGATTCTTGCAAGGAAGCCATCACCTTCTCGTTCAAAGCGCCGAAGAAGTTCTTCACAAGCATCAACACGTCGTTCTCTCATTTCAGGATTCAGCTGCCGAGGCACCCATCTTGCAGACACTTTGTGAAACTGGAGCACATCATGCACAATGAGGTGTGCTGAACCATGACTAATCTTTAATGATGCTGCAATGTCATTCACTATCACTCGGTGGTTTTCCATCACTATGGCTTCAACTGCTGCAATGTTCTGTGCAGTCACAACTCGTTGTGCCTGACCTGGACTAGGAGCATCTTCCAATGAAGTCACACCATTTGCGAACTTCCTACTCCATTCGTAGACTTGCTTCTGTGACAAACATACATCACCGTACTGAACTTTCATTCTTCAATGAATTTCAATAGTTTTCACACCTTCACTATTCAAAAACCGAATAACAGAACGCTGTTCTTCCCTGGTGCAAGTCTCAAGAGGGCCAGTCATCTTTATACAGATACTGCGACGGTATTTGTGCATCTGCACTATGCTGCCACCTATAGGCCATTCTGCACGCTGCTTGTAGCACGCTTACCAACTTACAGGATAACGGCGCGAAATTTCGATTTTTTATTACAAATTTAATTGACTCACCCTCGTAGATGTTTTGTTTTCGGGAGTAGCTTAAGTAGTGAGCATTTGGGGGTTGTCCGACACAATGGGACCTGTCAATCATTCGACCACCTCCCCTTCTATTGTTCTTGGCGCCACAATAACCGGCGGCTGCGTAGCGCAAATACAAACACGTTGTATCCGGTAAACCAGCGCACAAAATATCGGACTTCCTTGGCCGCGGGCGTTCAATATACCGGTCTTCTTAGTCCGCGGTGGGGCTCAAGCCGCCTCGTCAAGTACTCTTGGGTTTCCATGTATCAGTGACACCATGAAAATGACATACGACAACCTGTTGTCGTGACCTAACACCTAACATAGTATAACAACCGCACAGTTCACCTAAGGTGAGTTGAACTAACCTAACCTGAATTTACTATAACAAGCAATTTAACATTCTGCATAAACCATGACATTAACATAATTTCTGCCTACCTATTGACGGTTGTAGTTGCTACGGTGATTTTGGCGTTTTTACACATACTGTCAACACTTTTGATCGATAATATCGGGCTGTATGATGCAAACATATATTGGTATTATACTTTACACACCTTCATGATGGTAACGTGATGTGTGTGGTGGGAGTTCTGCAGGCTTATCTGGAGACTGCCATGACAGCAGAAATATACACTTTCTGTCTTTTTGCCTAAATGGTATACATTTCTGTAATCCTCTGCGGTAACGCATGTACATTATATGACTGGTACTGTGATACAGGAACATGCAATTGCTGTCAACCGTATTCATTCATGGCGGAAGTGCCATAATTTTGAACCGAATTTTTGCTATATTTGACTAGTATTCATGAATTTTTATCTATTTTCACTTTTTAAACAATGAAAATTCATCGAAAGTGGCAAATACTAACTTATATTCTAACACACTTTATGTCTCATCTGGTATTAAGTCCATTATGTTTCGGCCTTGTGGAGGGTCGTGCTGTTAATATACTGTTTAATGAAACTTGTGATGTCGTCAGCTTCTGCATGCTCTGTTTAGTTCAGCTTCAATACTTTAGTGTGACTTTCGATAGATATATCTGATGTGCTACTCGAGTTGTCCGATGTCGTATAGGGCCGCGAACAGAATGAGTTTCATTTATGATGATACACCGTATCATGCCGTGCGTTTTTCTATTTTGGTGAAGGCATTCAATACACATAGTATGGTATGATGCACACCTTCTAACCATGTAAACCAATGACATCTTTCGTATAGTGAAATTACGTAATTGTGGTGATGTTTTACCTGTTTTCATGATCTTTTGCCGATTTTAATAAAAGTGCTGGAATTTATAGTATTTTCATGCTACTTGGTGAAACTGTACAATTTTTTCACAAATTTCACATCACCTTTCCCCCGTACATGCTTGATACACGAGTCTATTTCTCCGACTATTCTCTGTAGGGGAGGGGAGGGATGGGAGGGGAGTGGGAGGGGGCGTGGCCAAGAATAGTAGAAGGGGGCGTGGTCGAATGATTGACGGGTCCCATTGTGTCTGACAACCCCCAAATGCACACTACTAGCTAACTTCGCGATACACGTCATCATTAACATGGCATTCTTTAAAACAGCTTATTAATTAACAATAATTCAATTTCTCACACTATATGTTTTTCCAACAACATTCTGGGTCAGGCTATATTTCAACCAATGGCCCTTACAAAATCAAACATTTCAGATACACCTAAAAACACAAAATGTTTCACTAACTACATTTTTGGACAATACTACGATATCCGAGCCACCGAAATTTGATAAATTTGATGGTTGATTCCAATATATCTCAATGGGACAAATCGAAAGCAAAGCATAAAATGTTCAGATATCTCGCTTAATTATCGAGATATCGAATGTTAAAAATCATTTATAGGTACAATTACTTGATCTTTTGGTGACGCTTTAAGATTGCAAAACACCTATTGTGCATGTTCACCGTGTAGTTCCTTGTGCAAATTTGTTTTCTGGTCCAAGTAGCATGTAACCTAATCACCTCAATTTTGAGATACGATACCTCGAGAATTAAGAGAAGTATCAAAAAATGGTATTCTTTACTTTCGAATTGTCTCGTTGAGTTACAGAATAATTCACGACCAAATATGGCATTGTCGAATTTTTTCCAGGCCACTTTCCAACCTAACCACCTCAAGTGTGGCTTACGATATCTCGAGAACTGATTGAGATATCAAAAAAACAAAAACAATAAATAAATAAATAAATAAATAAATTCTTTACTTTCGATTTATCTCTTCGAGATACATACGAATCGATCATTGAATTTATCGAATTTCAGTAGATAATATTATGTTATTTATAGGCACTGACGATGCCCCACTCCAGAAGGGCGAAACGCGTCTGTAAGATGAAAATTAATAATAAAACAGTTGTTAGAAGACGGATTTTTATTCAAAAATATTCATGCAACAACTGCGGAACATGGCTTACAACAAAGTTACGATTAGTAATGATCATTACGTTTGATTCAAGCATTCCGTTTATTTACTGCAGTCCAGAAAACTGAAAAACTAAATATTCGAAGTAAAACTATTAAACAGAAACATTAGTTAAGCTATGTGAATTTTCGTTAGATTTATGTGAAAGTAGTGCTTGTCTGAAAGTGCATAATGATCCGTAGCTCACAATTTTCCATATAGAAAGATTTTTAATTTTTTTTAATTGTCTGTTCCTTCCCATGGTACATATAACTATTTTCCCAGATTTTGACTGGCACCATTAGCTCTAAAAACGTGAAAACCACATCCAAATTGCTGCGGTACTTATTGTGCCATACCCGTTACAGTAAAGAGACAAACGCAGCTTCCTTACAGATATATAATAGTATAAATAAAAAATACATCTATAGTAGTACACAAATCGTAGACAGATGGCAACACCTGAGTTCCCCCGACAGAATACCTTCTTCCCGGCAAGTGGGAGGGACACCAATCCAGCACTGAAGCAGGCGTGGTGACTACGTTTCACATACTCAGAGATCCATGATAATCAGTGCTCATTATACTAAGAGGCCTCGTCAATTCTTGATTGAAAATGGTTGATAAACAATAACGTATTGTCACATTGTGGCAATGATGAATACTTAGTTTCAACGGATATGGATTACTGCTTGCTTACTATATCTGTATAAACCAATCTGCTTTACACTATTTCAGCTGGTTGGAATGTTTCTGTTCGGAGGAAATAAAGCTGCTGAGCCTACAGCTGAAGCGGAACGAATGTGACCTCAAAGGGTGGGATTCGGTACAGTGTTTGTACGGAATGAGCTCGGGCCGCAGGTTGCCCACGGCCTGTTAGCCACACAGCTCCCAAAGAGACGCTAATACAAACAGATTATATACGGGATAGGGCAGGTGAAAACGCAGCTCCTCCTACAGACTCCTCTAGGCAGTGCATGAACTCTGTGTCACGAACACAGCTAGGAATTCTGTATCAGTTCTCAGTGTAGGTTAACAAAATATTCTTTAGTAAAAACAAAGAAAATGTGCGCTACAAATATAGAAATGTAATGATTAGAATAACACAGATAAGGCAATCCATGAAAAATTTTCTATTGGTGAACCTTCTGTTAGATTTTCTTACCTGTTCTGTCAGAATATCAAATTTTTAAATATGATAAATTCTAAAACTATGAATTTTAAAGCGACTTATATTTTAGAATTACGACGCTTTCTGATGAAAACAGCAAGATTTCTATTTATTTCAGAAATGTAATAAATGGAATGCACTGTAAACGTAATGATCGACAAATATTTAAAATCAGAACCTAAAATTTGTGTGGCACGTTTTACTACAAATAATTGTCTTTTTATGACTTAACGCCTCGTTGACGTTGCTGTCATTAGAGCCATGAGAGGAACGGGAAAGAACTCAGCAATGGCCTTTTGAAGGAATCATCTCATTATTCGCCTTGGGTGACTGCGCGAAACCATCGAAAACCGTAATTAGGATGGACAAGTTCGTTGGATTTTCTGCCGTTCTGGCAATTTTAATTCATTACAGAGTATTTTAAAACAAACCGAGCGTAGAGGTGAATGCTAAGGCATTCGGGAGTATGCTGATTGGAATAACCATACAGCCATCAAGATTTGGGTTTTCCATGGTTTCCCCAAATCACTCAAGGATAGTGCCTGGATGGTTCCTTTAAAACGGCCAAGGCAAAATTACTTTCCGTTCCTTTATACCTCCAGTAGTTTCCTGCATCTAATAACCTCGACGTCGACGAGGATAAAGACGTATCAACGGAAACCTTCCCTCTCACTTTGCTTGTCTTAGTCTCCTACCATGCCAGTTCCAAAACTACACAGTACTCATGAATCAATCTTAAATTACACGTTTTGTTCACATTAAGAACACGTGAAATCGTCACCTGGCGCACCATACAGCAGTCCAGGGACTGACTGAACGAGGTAGAGTACCTTGGCAACCACGAAAACCACCTCGATCTTCACGTTAACAAGTAAACGAATATTTTCTATTCCAGTATTTACTTCCTGTGTGCTATGAAAGGACTCCAAGTTAGTTAGAATACTAAGAGTAACAATTTTATCACATCACAGTTATTTCCTCAGTTTTCAAGAGCCTTCAACAGTGAAGGTCATATAATATGTTGTGTTTTTATCAGCTGCTTTAAATATTAATAAACTCATCATAACTTTACGTCATCATTTTATATCTATCACTAGGTCTTCATATTATCATTAACTAATAGTTCCTCTTCAAAAAGTCGCGTAACTCTGGCGAGACTGAGTGAACAGTCGAGAAGAATTCACGAGGTTATGTAAGCAATTATCGCTACAGTGTAATCTCTTTAAAGAAAAGTAATAGTTTTCATTTTTTTAAAAAAAGTTCTTCAGACTTATAATAGAATTATTTTTATGGGGTTTCACGTGGTCTTAGTAGAATTATCCAGCTAGATAATAGTTCTTAATTTTCACTTTCTTTAAATTCTACCACGGTTTATTTGTTCTTGGTTCTATGAAGTTTTTTTTGTACATATAGAGAGCGATTGGCTACAGGCTACAAGCCACTTAGAAAATCTATGATGTAAAGAGCTGGACTGTCCTTAAAGAGTTTTAATTCTAAACGTCCTTAAAGAAATGTTTAATAAATTTTTGTCAAAACCAACTTTCAACTATTTCTGATTCAGAATTGGAATAGATTCATACAATGGTAAACTTTAATGAGTAGAGATTAAGGTAACCATCACGTATTTAGATGGAATGTTCAATATACATTTAGAGTTTTGTTCTCTCTCTCAATGACACTATATTATTATTTTTTGTAATTTCAGTGAATTCGCATACGAAATATTACTGAGAATTTAGTGTCAGGTTGCTGTTTACAGTATCTTGTAAAGACTAGCTGTAAAGGTTTTTCCTTTTCTCCCTAAAAAATGGAGAACACTATATGAGACTGTGATACTCGGAAGGAGTTGAAATTAAGAGATCATTAATAAAGGAGAGGTAAAAATTCAAACAATTAATGTTTTACAAAAATTCTTGAAGTCTCGTCATATACAATTCAAGGATATTATGACTATCAGTAGTACATAAAAGACTAAGTATCGAATGATAAAAGTTTAATCCAACCAGCGTACCTGTTGAGAACCAACTACAACTACACTGACATCGCGACCTCAGCCAAGTGGCGGCTCCAAGTCGTCTGAGTTGCCTTTCTGAAAAATATATATGTGTATACTGTTAAAATGTTTAATATGATTCCAGAAAGATCTAGTACTTCCTTAATACTGATCTATTTCTTGATTTTTTAAATTAATATGGTATTCTACCAATTAACCAATACAGCCAGCTTAATTAACTTTATACTAACACCATATAAATCTATATGATTCCAAAGTGCTTGTGACTATGAAAGTAAGGAATAACCTGGGACATACAATTCTTAATTAAAACCACCCACCATCTTGGCTTGACTAGAGCAGGAGCAAAATGGTATATGAAACAATTTTTCGTTTGTCCTTTCGACTATTTGTTTGAATATTAGGACTCAACAGCAGGAAATGTTTTAAATATTTTATTATATTATCGGTGAATATGTTCATACTTAAAAAAATAGAAACATGTTTACCAAGCTTTAATCAGAGGAAGAGGGGTTTTTAAAATTGAGCTAAACACAAATGGTCTCACATTTCCGTTCTTCTTTTTCTTGAGAATGGTTATGTTGCTGGGTACTGTTTCTTGGGAAATTTAAACTGTTGTGGTTGTCGCCTTACCATCCCTACTGAAGGAAGTCTATTTGTGTGCTTATTGTTTTTCATAGATGACTGTATATGTCCAATGTAGTGTGCCGTGAATGAATAAGGGATGGGAGAGAGTGAAAACTGGTGCCGGCGCATTCAGGCACACTTTTCCTACAAATACGAAGGACCGCTAACCTTAACGTCCCATCTTGCAGGCGAATTCCCATCAACAACATTGTATGCCCTCACTTCATACCCGCTGCAGAGAAATTTCGGATTTGGAGCACAATCTGGTGACTAGGAATTGCGCCCTACCACCTCCGACCCTGCCGGCTAAATCCTGATGATGAAAATTTCTTCCATCACCAGGACTAGAACCAGCTTACGTGGCACAACCAGCTGAGCCAACGGTGCGAATATATTTACCTTAATATTATATTTAATCAAAAGTGTCACTGAACAAAGTGTTCGAACGAATAATTTTATAAAATTACTGTTGTATGAAACGTTTTTGAATCAACTACTAATACCAGTAATAGTAGCGATTTTTTTAAATGTGGAAGTAGAGACACCTCAGACAAGATCTCCAGGTTAGGGACGCTATTGGAGAGGACTTTGCTCTTCACTAGAGGCTAAAAGGAAAAGGTGTTAACGCGTGAGCGAGAGAGAGGAGGCTTGAGGCTGAGCCAGGCAATCAGACAGAAGAGTCTCTCAGCAAACGAGAGCGCGGCGTCTCAGCGAGTTTTTATTTACTTTTGTACGTTGGCAATGCACACTGCCTGATTCACTACAAATACTAAACTAAAGGATGGCTAGTTCAGTACAACTCAAATCAGTGGAGTATATACACCAGTCAACGAAAATTAACGATTATGTATGTCTATATATGCCTAACAGCATTTTTGCTGTCACTGTTTGCAGAACATATGTAGGTACGCCCATGGTATCTAAAAAAGGCAAGAATGCCCATTTGACGTAAGCAGTCGAATTCCTGACCCTACTTAACCAGACGATTACCTGACGTTAGTCGAATATTGTCGTAAATTATTATAAAGAATTGTCTGTTAATAACAATAGCTGACGTAAGAAAACTAAAACATACACATTTGGCTTCATTCGAGATGTGATCACAACTTACTCAAAACTAGTGAATTTCACGTTAAAAAATGTTATAATCCATTATTAGAGAAAGTAAAGCAGAACAAAATTACAGGAAAAAAGAGAATTCTTACATTCTACGGCATATTCTTCGCATAAAAAGAGTTCGTAGCTCTTTTACAGGTAGAAAGAAAGTATTGTCTTTTGAATAAGGCTAATTATATTCAACGCTGTTATTATTATAACGTGCTTTAGGAAGTGACAAACTATTACATCGAATTAGCAACACTGAGCATGAAATGGAAAATAATGTGTATAGTTAGAGAAGCGAATGCGCCGCCGTTATGTGGCTGAGCCTTTGAAAGCATCGCGTTTAGCAACGAAGTATGCACAAACAGACCGAAATTCAACGCTAGACTGGACTTTTAATTACATCGACGACATTAGTACGACCGGTGATTTTTCCCTCAAAAAATTTCGTAGAATGGGAGGTTTTAATGAATACCCCAATTTTCTCGCTGTCGTATTTGCATTCTTCACATGCAATTCTTGCATTCCTCGCAGGAGTTAAGACTTGCAGAAAGCAACAGCCACCTCGATCAGGAGGTTAAAACGCGTTCAGTTAACACAAGCGACTCAAGGTCAATCCATTATATCTTCACTCCGCTGCCCTTATCCCTACAGGCGAAGGGGAGAGGTAGGAAATGGGGCTAGGGGAACATGACCTTGAGCAACCAGGTCGGAGTGAACAGGGTATACAAACTGTAGCCACACTGAATCGCGTTTGATTTGTATTTTTTTAATTTTTTGGATTCTGGGCGCCAGGCCATTACACCACCCCTCCTACTACATTTTACATATTACAGTTGCCAGAAACTTTTACTTATTAAATATTTTTAATATCTAGCATATACATTGTTTACTTATAATTTATACATTTACATATAATTTACATATCTACATATTCTTTACATATCTTTCATATTTAACATATTACTTATTTTGCACATTTACTATTTTATATAATTTTACATATTACTTATTTTACATATTACATTTTAACTACAAAGTTTTGGTATGTTTTATCCGTTTGTTTATATTAGTTTCGTCTAGATGTTAATTTGGGCATGCCGTAAGAAGTTTATCAGGCTTCTATATATCTTCGAGTGGCCACTCGCAAGGAAGGTTGAGATTGATGTCGGGAGAGGTACCTGTAGCGATAGTAGTTTAGTTAGAATTTTGTTGTGGGTGGAGTAATTACTGCATCTGAAGAATATGTGATTTAAATCTTCCTCGTCTTCCTTTTATGCGTCGCAGAGTGGTGATTCCATGACGATGTTTACTTCCAGTTATCCTCCATTCTTTTAAGTCTTCACTAGAGAATAGATTGCCGCAGTGCGCTTATGCTTGTGTACATTACTATTGTTAAGAAATTATTGTATTTGCTTTTGAAGATAATTGTATAGCAGTTTATTCACTCCATGTCGTATGGATAAAGTAATGTTCTTAAGCCGACTAATCTCCTTGAAGATCCTATGCAGAGTGCTCAAATCCTAAACGTGGTCTTGCTATCAGCGCTACTACTAGCGTAAGACCCGGATTGGATCCCATAGCTCCTGTTAAGAAGCCTTCTGTTCAGCTCCTATTTATCGAGCTTTTCAATATCATAAAAACCCCATTTCACTTTCGTTCCTTACGGAATTCACGCAACGAGCGTGGTGATGACCGGTAACGCTCTGGTCTCGCATTCAGGAGGAAGCGGGATCATATCCCTTTCCGGGCATCCAGATGTGGGTCTTCCATGGGTTCCCTACATCACTCCAGGCGAATGCCGGGATGCTTCCTTCAAAAAGTCTTCCCCCGTTCCTTGTCTCCATTCCTTTCCTCCTTTCCCGCCTCTTATGACCTCAACGTCGACGAGGTATAAGCAAAAAAAAAAAAAAAAAAATAAAAAATCAAAAAAAATTGGTAGGCCGGACACTTATGTATGTTGTGCAGTCCCTTCTTTCTTGTGTTCATGCATTCTTGCATACATGTACTGTATATGACTGGTGAATATCTGTTAAGCGCAGTGGGTTGCTCTCGTTGTATTTAAAGATAAAGCAAAGAGAAGCGTGTAACTCCCTGCCAGCCTATTCAGATTTATTCTTCTGAAAGACACGAAATAGCCTCCAAGTTTAACGTCTCCATGCAACAGTTTAATGAGCATAAAAAGTTTCGTATGTCCTCAATCCAAAGACAATATGAAAACTTTTGGGATTCAAACAAGTCCTTTAATTCAAAATCTTCAATTAATTAATGGCAGTTTTTTTTATACACCCTAAATAACCAGATGCATGGCAGGGCCGCCATAAATTTAATCTTGTTTAGTTATGTGATGGTATTATATGTCCCCGATTGACTAGGTACCAAAAAAAATATAAAACCGTAGTGCGATTTACGCTTTCTCCAGAATTTTCTTAATGATTTGTGTGATCGAAATGGTTCTCTGGTATTATTCGGAATTATATAGAATTTGTGGTTGTTTTCGGATGATTGGTTGAATGTTTCTGGAACTACTTTAATGTTGGCTACGCTGAAAAATGGCTGAAATAACCGAAAAGGCAGTTTTAGGTATGCTTAACGCTATTACTTTGTTTTATGATTTAATGCTCACGATGAAACACTACTATCTCTGTTTCACTATTGAAACGATAAAATCTGAAAACAATCAAACGTGGTCAAGTTTAAAGTAGTTATTAGAAACATTCAATAAACTGTGAGCACAAAACTCGAGCTCACTGACGTATTTCACTTCTCTGGCAAAGTATAAGAAAACCTTGGCTGTTATTACTACTATTTTTCAATTGGAATTTAGCAATATTAGACGTGCAGGTAGCTCTGTCTGTTTATTTTTCTTTCAATGAGTACACTTCATGGCAGGGTGATTATTTTTCTCTCTTATGCATGAATGACACAAGACAGACACAACACTTAATTAGAACCACCCATGCCCTTGGCCGAGCTCGAACCGGGGACCCTTCCAACTCTAAGCCAGCACGCTGCCGGGATTGCGTTATTATCTCATCCCTTGCTACATCTAACATTTCAAAAATGAACTTGGATTTTCTTACATAAATGTTTTAGACGCAATTAAACTTACTGAAGTGAGTGCAGTGTGTCTGTTAACAGGCTTGATTTCACTGGCATAAAGCGATTATTAACCAAGGGTTTATGGAGAATCATTTTATTCCTGAAATTTACTGTTGAAACTGTGTGTGGTACATATTTTCACAGGCGTTTCTTACACCGAAAATAAGTAAATAATTCTTAATTGCGAAAAACAACAATGCATATTATAAATACACTAGTCGAAATGTCGGGAAGAAGGAGGGACAGTTGTGATGCAGCGTTAATCTCTTGAAGATATTTATAACAGTATTACGGCTGCGAAAACAGTGAAATATTTTATAACAAGGCCTAATTTTGTACAAATTTACACTGATGGCTTAAAGACCGAAAATGGAGTCAGATACGAGTTTTATTACTAGCTCACAAACCATATGCGTATATTATTTCTAAAAGGTGATTTTTTATCTCCCTTAATTCCTAACCGAAATCGGCAATTGAGGTATGATTTTAAAGATTAAGGTCTCCGGTATGGAAAGAAAGGAATTTTTCGGAATTCGACCCTTAAAGGACAAAAGTATAAGCATTTCGACAACGCTTTTTTTTTGTCACTAGCCATTTATCGCCCTTGATACCCTACCGATATCGGTAAATGAGGTTTCATTTTAAAGATCAAGGTATCCACTTAGGTAACATCATAAATAAAGAAACTCTTTTTTTAAAAAAATTTGACTCTTAAGGGCAATAGTAATAACTACGAATGTCGCGCGTATGAGACAATTCAGAACGAAGCTGCTAGATAGCAGCAGCACATATCACAGAGATATTAATAAACTAAGTGTTTTTCGTGTAATAAGTAGCTTTTCGGATATTTTTGTTGTTACGGAAACATTTCTGTTTTGCTCTGCAATTCTTATGTAAACATTTTATTCAACAAATTTTCTCAGATTAGTTGTATTCCGTTAAGATCAGTGACAGTTTGTCACACATATGTTTTACTCGTCCAAAAGTTTTTCCTTATTGTTTCGTAATATGGTTTAAGTATTTAATTATGTACAGATTACACTAAACAAATAAACAATTGCTATAAATAAGGCGGTTCTTCTTTCATCGTATTATATATAAACCACCAACCTAACTATTCATTGTATTTTATTATTAAAACTTACTCACTTGCTCCTTCCGCCAAAAATTTCGGTGTACATTGTAGAAACCCTGGTCATTAGAGAAGCTATAAAATACGAAAACAGCTGTTCCAGAAAATAATATGGTTTTTTCAATTTTTTTGAATGATAACATTGTTCAAAAAATTAAAAAAATCTGAAAATGTGAAGTGACATTGACAAAATTCTCTTTGATATATTAAATATGCTGTATACAATGAAACTACAAGGAAAATAAATCCAATTAATATCGATAGTGGGGATGATAATGAAATTGTTGACGAAGTGTATATGGAGAGTATTTCACACGGGGAGTGTCTCATTCAGACTGTTCAGGTAAATCATGCAAGAAATGGTCAAATTTATGGTCAATAAAAAAGTCTCAAAAAGTAATTTATTGTGGATCAGCCCGATCCCATACTATTTCTGGATAAGGATTGTTCAAAAGGCACTAATCTCCTATAATACGAATGAGACATGAATTCTATCCAAGTAATCTGTACAAAATTCAATCCTTAGAATCGCTTTTTTGATCGTCAATTCGTGAAGAAATATCGGATCTAAACGACGCAATATTTCAATGTTGCCAGTACCACGACACTATGAGAAATTTGCACACTCATTAATTTTTTGTGAACTACTCTCAGCAACACTGAACACGGGAACTAAATGTCGAGACCAGTATGTGAGACTGGAGGTTTTCTCGGAGTTGAATAAGAATAAAATCCTCTCGGGTAACTAACCGATTGAGTCCATCGATAAGCCACGACGTTCACGCGGTCATATCCTCTGCCGCCATTGTTGAGATCAGTGTTTCTCAACCTGTGGTCCGCCGATCACTATTGATCCAGGAATATTGTTTAGCTAGTCCGCAAGCAAATTTATTATAAATTTAGATACCGTAATCGTACTGTATAAAACTATAAGCGAGTATAAACTATAAGTCATACTTATTAAAAGCTACAAATATTTCAGTAACCAGGCAAAAATTTGGCATTTCCAGGATGAGGATAGGACAACAATTGTACTACAATGATCTATTCATTTTCACTGGACGTCAAAAAGAGTGCAATTCACCTAAGAATTATGTAAATGACCGTTTTCTGAGTTTCTTGCATTATGCGTCACGGACTGCGGTAAGGGGTAGTGTCGGTAACATAAGAGTGTTGCACTAAACAAAATACAACGCGTTACATTTAGTGTGTTTTATTTTATTTTGTTCATGTAGGTATGTGTGGTATAGTGTAGCATCCAGCCTACAGTAACATTGTTATTAATCTGGTTATTAAATAATAAAAGTCTTGTGAATATGTAATTTTAATAGTTCATTTCTGGTTTCATAACTGTGTTTGCATTGGAATTGAAAACATGTTTTTCGATTTATTGTGTTATAATGTTACAGGAAAATATTTCCCAGATGTTAATAATACACACTGATCAGCCAGGACATTATGACTACTTATGTACCAACGATATAAACCTGTCCAGGCGATAGCAGCATCACCTGACGAGGAATTACTGCTAGACACACGCACGGTGCATGTAGTATCAGTGAGCGTGCTATCCGTGTTTAGAAAGGGTAAAGCGTGCGATCAATCTGAGTTTCACCGAGGGTAGATTGTGATGGCGCAGAGGACCGGCACGATCCTTTAGGAAACTGTACGAATTGTTGGGTGTTCGAGGAGTGCTGTGGTGAGTGCCTTCAACAAGTGGCGAAACTAAGGTGAAACCACGTTCAAACGTCGAGGGGTTGGTCGGCCATCCCTAATTATAGACGTCGGACGTCGTAGGCTGGGCAGACTAGTAAAACAGGACAGGCGGCGAACTGTGGAGGAACCAACATCAGACTTTAATGCTGGGCAGAGTACAAATGTGTCTGAACACACAGTGCACCGAACATTCCTACCGATAGGCCTTCGCAGCCAACGACATTGGCAACTACGACTGAAATGGGCATGCGACCATCGTCACTGGACGTTGATGCACTGGCAGAACGTTACATGGTCTGATGAATCCAGACTCCTTCTTCATCATGCTGATGGGAGGGTTCGAATCGGTCGTTTCTGAGGGGAACAGCTGCATGACACCTGTAATGCGGGACGGAGACAAGCTGGCTGTGGCTCAATTATGCTCTGGGGAACATTCACATGGGCATCCATTGGTCCAGTAGAGCTCGTACAAGGTACCATGATGACCAATAAGTATCGTACACTGGTTGCAGATCACGTACACCCCTTCATGATTACCATGTTTCCTAGTGGCGTTTTTCAACAAGATAATGCGCAACCGATACCACATCTGTATGATTTAGATGTACCCAAAATTTTAGTGAGCTTTGTAATTGAAGTTATATGTTGAAGCGTACAACTTGTACTCCTTCTTTTTTAATAATTAAATTACTTTTTAATTTAATTAATTGATCAACAAAACCATTATTAAATGAAATTAATGAAAAGTGGAATTCGGATTTTTCTGTACAGATTGGCAACACCGTTTCACGTACACTTCATATTGACATTTATTATAACAATTATTTCTCAATTACAATGATTTAATCCACGTATAAATAATAGTTTACAGTTCTCAGGGGTTGCTAGGTGTCCTTCCACTAAGTACAACGGGGCAATTAGAATCTCTAGGGCGGCAGGTTTGGTTATCAATACGACACTTCTTGGGGAGGTTATAAAGATCACTCTGTGGTTACCATTTTTCCGAACGGCGCCAGGTCTGCTTCGATGACGACCCATCTGCTGGCCGTTGGTTGCCTCATCCGCTCCGTAGGCGACATGGAACACAGAGCACCACAGCAGCACGTGCTAACATTAGCCGCTGCACATCACATTCTCTCACGTCGGCTGCCACGCACACAACCACTGCCGGCAGTGTCCGAACTGTCCACCTGCCTGAGCCAGTAGCCCAGCATATCGCGAATATACTATGTAGTGTAGCGATACACTACAATGCACTGGCTATATCCAACTGAACGCCAATGAAACATGACAAAAATATAATAATTACAAGAGAAGAAAGATGTATTACCGGTGAGTAATCTTCTTGGGAGAATCGAACCGTTTTACTGTTCTATGTTTTTATGTTCAGTAATAATAATTTTATGATGTAAGATTTTTGATACTAAACGAAAGGAAGTTTAATGTGATTATATGGTTGAGGTAAGATGAGGTTACAACACATATTTGTGTAAACATATTACGCGTGCAAAGCTACTAGCTGAAGTAAATTTTGATACTGAAAATGGAGACTATATTATCATTTGATAAAAAAAAGCTACATTCAGCTGAAACAGACTTGTAAAATGAATCAGACTACTCTCCAAGTAGCGAGACATGGAGCGCTGGTTATATTTTTCCTGTTACATCTTGTTTCAGATGTTGCAGGAGTCGTTCTCTTATCTGATGGTGATGCTGAGTTTGGTGAAGTCCAAGGAGGACGCTGTGTCCATAAACTACCCACTGGAGTCATTCGTGGTCACCAACGACACCACCTCTTCGTAATGATCAAATGATCATCATCTGTGCCATGAACATGTTTTTAGCTAATCTTGTAGCTGTATTAGTGGTATTGCTTGTATTTATAATAATATAATCTACCATTCTGATTGATAAAAGTGTACTGTATTTTAATTTAATAACCTTGCTTAAGGTGCTAACACTTAATTCTATACTTATATCTATACATAAAATTATTGAAAATCTTCCACACAGTCTAATCTGTGCTCAAGAATGGAAACTAAATTCTAATACCGTAAGCAACTTTTAATCAACTTCATAAATGGGAGCTGTTACGAATTCAAGCTGTAAGTATATTCATGTTTTTTTTTTTTTTGTTGTTTTTTGTTTTGTTTAGATATATATACAGTCCACGCATTATTACACTGAACATACTATCACAATCATCCACGAACACTCTCGCAGTTGATAAGTCAACGGGAAGCGATCCCATTTAATCTTCCCAGACGTTCCCGTAGAGGGATAAACATCCCTCATGATAACCGCCTTCGCTCCGCGTCGGCAAGGCGTTGATAAGAACAAGGAACAACAATAGCAGTGCAAAATGCTGAAACAGAAACTTTGTCACTACTAAAATTACATTATTGGCTTTTAATTTGGGCCATGAAGTTCGAAATCAGGTTGTGATAATAAGCAGCACAGGCATCGTATTGTAATTTTTTTACCTGGTAAAGTTTACCACTCTCTCATACGTCCCTGCCTCAGGAGGCATATGTATACTATGGTTTACTGTTTACTCTTAGTTCCCTCGGTTACCGCCATATCCGCGTACCAGCTCTACTCGCGGGCGCTGCATTTTCGTTTAAGTCCATATCGCAGCAGTTCTATGGTTTCTGGTTAGCGGTACCCTCGTACTATGAACACTAACTCGGTGGAAAATACGTGTTTCCGTGTTTGTGAAAATGGAACAGTAATCGCCTAGCAAATACCGGTTTTGTGAACAATTATTTGGTTAGCGGTTGGTTCCAGCAGTTACCAGCCATGGCGCACTATTGAACACCTCGTGTTATCAGCCGAGATTTATTCAAATACAAATAAAGTCAATGTTTGAAATCAATGATAATCCAATGGTAGCTGTAAGGTGTGAAAGTCTTGTTGGCTATTTAAATGAGAACATGGAGAAAAAAACATAGAATTTTTTTGACTTACTCCTTAACACCTCGTCGATCTGTAGAATAGACTAGTCACAAGGAAAGGGAAGGAATTCGGCCATGCTCTTTTGAAGGACCCACCCTGACATACGCTTGGAGTGATTTCGGGAAACCATGGAAAACTATAATCTGGATGGCCAGATGGTGGTTGTAACCCAGGTCCTCCCAAATGCGAGGACAAAGCTTTACCGATCACTCATTGCGCTCGATGGATTCGCGTTATTTAAGATAAGCTTGTCTGTTGGGTGGTAACGATTTCTTGCAAAGAAGGAAAGAACTCAGAATTAAGTAAAGAAGTACACAGGCTAAACTAAATAACTGAGAAACTCAAATCAGTATAGTATAGTTAATACAATATATTAAGAGGATTTTTTTTGCCAGACTCATTTTTAGTGTTTTTTGAGCAATGACTATTATTATCAACATCATAGCCTAACACGTGTCCTTCCCGTTATAGAAGCGGATTTTTCGGATCTGGAGGATTTACTCTATTGGAGGAATGTTGTGTTGTAATCTGTCCGTGACTATGTTCCGTGTGTTAAGTGTATTTTTGTTTCTGAAATGTGTGGCTTATGAGGCGAAGATTGGTGACCGTCACAGCATTCGTCTTGATGAATGCGGAAAAACGTCTATAAACCTCAATCAGGACAGGCTGTACGCGGGTCCGGGACTCGATTGGTCCCGTTGTAATACCATGTAAAAATTCATTCTGTTAAAGAGAATTCAGTTTCGACTAGCACAACTAAATTATTATCACCACTTCTTTTGAATGCATAATGCTTACATCTTGAAGACCACTAATTGTTCAAATATTGCAGCACCGATGATATGTGTTATACCTAGTACCTACCTTTCTAAAAGCATCTATCCTTAGCTGATTACTCTCGCATCACATTCGCTAGGGCATTCAAAGTACTTGTTCTGAAAATGGTGATCAAAATATTGTAGCTGCACTGTTCCTACTGTGTTTTAAATGAGTATGATACAATTATTAAACTTATGGAATCGTATTACCGATTATAGATGAAATAAATTATTTTAAAATCAAAAGGTATTTTAAAAAGTTATCGACAAAAAAATTACGTATTTTACTATATTTCAGGATTAAATCTGATAGACTTTACTGTTACAAGTATTACTGTAAGTATATATGACGTTTATGACTGTTGTTATGTTTGGTGTGCTGTTTATATGAAGATGAATTAACGGAGACTGTGAAATTCTGGGCCTCCCTATTCGGTCCTTCTCATCCGAAAGGCACAATTAAGAACCTACAAATTTAACGTCCCAATCAGATAGATGAATCACTATCAACAATGTCGTACGCACTCACTCAGTACCCACGGTGGATGCGTTTGTGACGGAGTCATGACTGAGGTATACAATCTGGTGACTGAGAATTGTGCACCATCACTTCTCGTTCCCAGTTGACTAATTAGGATGGATAAACTTTTTTTTCTATCTGTGGGGCTCCAGACATCGTCATCGCTGCGCTATGACTTTATAAAACAGGGCGGGTCATCAAGACAGTTAGTCCATAACTCGATAACTCGCGCTTTGGAATAAAAGCTAAAGAGTACACAGCCTCTGTTCCTGATTTCAGAGAACAAAATTTAACTTTGTTCATTAGACACGAATACGTCTTTGTAACGCACTGTGGTCGTCATGAAGCATTGCAGGAATTAGGTGCAGATCATTCTTGATGTTTGGCGCAAGAATCCATAGATATTTGATACAACAAAGAATTTATCGTCATGGACATAGTGCTCTGAAATGGAGCGTAAAAGACGGAAAGATATTTGTCAAGTTGTGACTTGTACAAAGTGTTTTCAGGAGTTATTACTAACGGTACTGTCGTCAAGAAGTTTTTTTATATAGAAATGCTGATGATTCCAAGTTATTTCAATGTGATTACAATGAATTCAGGAGTGCTAAACCTAGATTTGTAGCTCTTATACAGATCTTATTACTGTGTCAGCTCATCTCCAACGCATCGACCAGAATGTGTTGTTACCGAAGGAATTCGAAGCTACTTCCCAATAAACTTATCTGAATTGCGGAAACACGTCCACAAAAGCTATGATTTTGTATAAAATCACTCATGGCAGTTTCAGTTCGTTAAAAGTCACTACAGAAATTACAGCTGTACTCTTACTGAGCTAAAACTGGTACCTCCCCGAGTGCCTCTGACGTCATTCGGGCTGTTCTGAGAGAGGTCAATCCGTGTTCCGCGTGTAGCAGTCGTTTATTTGACGGCCTCAACAAGTGTTCTATTCGGAGCACGCTCCCGCCGCTACGTATATCGCATTATCGCTGGCGCCACGCCGGAACGTCGTTCACTTTATTACTTCTGCGGGCTGCGCTCGTACATGTATGTTGTACGTGGAATGTGGCCTCACTCCACGATAGCGTAACTCTAAGGAAACTTAACTCCACGACGACGTTTCTGTATTGATGGAAATTGTTATTTTCTACAATAATAATTCGTAACATACTTCATGACATAATCAATGATGTTTTTCTCAAATTAATAGCTTCTGCTTTGGTTTGTAGACTCTTCGTTGATCGTGTATGGCCCAAACTGTTGCAAAGTCAAAAAAAGAACACTGGATTTTTAAAAAGTAAAATAAAAAAATAAGAGAATCGTAATGGACGGCATAACGCGGGTAATTTTTTGATCGTATAGAACATCCGAGCAAAATTTTATCAAATTTGTTGATATACAATTCAGATCCACCCCTTGTCCGATATGATGCTGGAAAGAAGTGAAAATAATATCTATCTATAATATAACATTTGACAACAATCGCCCATGAACTCCACGTGTTCTGTTGTATTTAATTTGTGATATGGTGAATGTGAAATGCGTTCCATTCCGCAGCAATACAGGCTATCTGCAATCAGCTGCATAAATTTTGATCCGGAATGCTAGGCGTTATTGTAATTTGCCGATTAAATTCAAGACATTTATATATGTCCTTACATTTTTTATGTGATTCTTTGCAGTTAATCCGTCTAACGATATCCTGGCATCATCCATTTCAGTTTCCTTTCAGTATAACAACTGTTTTAACACACGAGCAATGGTGAGAAAATAAGCAAAGATTCAAGATTTTAATCTTTTCTGGCGTTTTGATAGTACATGATCATCATGGTGTTCACGACAGCTAGGTCCACCGTTTCACATTAGGTGAAGTAGTTACTTAATTGAAGTGAATTCTATGTTCTACCACTGCGCCTACATATGTGAAGAAGACATCGAGAGGAGCATTCAAAATGTCGCGTTTTGAGGACATCCTGCTGAACACCCACGAAAATTATGTACTACCAAGCAGTGATTTGTTTAAGGTTCATTAGAAGAATTTTAGAAACATGGGAGTTGTGATTTGTTGTAAAGCTGGTGATTATCTATGGTTAATCCGATAACTTTTGTGATAGTGGTGTGATTATAATTAAATTTCATTTCTGCTCGATTAAACATATTTCCTACCATCTGATAAATTACTTATTTACGTAAAATAGATAAATTCACATAAATTAATTTACTTTGACAATCGATAATAGTACTTTGCTTAAATCTAGCGGTAATGGGAAGAAGTTTGACGCAAAGGGAGAGTGCACAAATTACGTGACTCGGTCCAGGGGGGGGGGAGGGGTTGGCTGAAAAGCTACCTTGGGCTACGTGGGGGGAGGGAGGGGGGTTCCGAGCCAGGCCACGTAGCCTTCCTTTCATAACATTTTTTCACAGTAAAATGAAGAACAGAACTGACAACAGCATGCGAATATTTATTTCCCTCAGTTAATTAGCTCCTTATGTAATTTAAAATAGTCTGACAAGAGAAAACAGTACAAAATGTGTTCTGGAATCAAAAGGGAAGAAAGCTACGTGCTACGTGGGGATGGGTAGAGGTAAATGCCACATAGGGCTACGTGGGGGAAGGGGGGGGGGGGGGTTCTCAGGAAGCGAAAATGGAGCTACGTGGTTTATCCACGCTCCCAAAAGTTAAAAAACTCTAAAAACCTTGCGAATTCGTAATGATAAGAATCATTACCATCGATGCCAATAGATATGAATAACATGGTCCATATTATTTTCTATTTCGTGCGGTCGATGTTATTTACGTACACAGAAACTACAAAACGTAGCAATAGTGTCTTTTTTTTTCGAAGAAAGGGGCCTGGTGGGTGGGCTTCACAATTCTTCGGCATTGAGTGATTAAAAACAGAAGAGGATTGGGTACAAACAAGGGGAAGGAATTTGAACCTGGTCTGTTGGAGGAACCATGCAGGCATTCACCTGAAGAGATTTCCAGTACCCCCCCCCCCCCCCCCCTAGGCTCGGCATACGTCTTGTTTAAATTATTGAGTAAAGAAACTTCATTGAACATGCAAAACGGTCATTCTGACGGAGCTCCGTATTTGGAGATATGTTACTTCCATTTTTACTGCTTTTCTAGCGATGCTTCTTTTTGTGCGGTTTTATAAATTTTAGTTAACCTGGCAGCTGAAGATTCTGTGAACAAAATACAAGTAAAACTGGTGGGCTCTTGATGCATTTATAGTCATATATGCATATTTCACATGAATACATAAATTTTAATTCAATACCCAACTGTTATTGCTTCTTAAGTTGTTTTTTGTTAGTAATGATGATCGTGACGATGAACAGGTGAAATTCTGATGTGTGTAACTGAGTTGAATGCATATTTAAACGGTAATTTTTAATACTTCCGCTAAACTTTGCTGGTACACTTACACTATATTACCAGATGTGCCTGTCAAATTGATACCATTATAGCTGTAAATATATTTGCAGATATAATTATACCCATTTCAAGCGAAGAATTTCGCGAATAGTTGCGGAAGACTCTCTACAGCAGAGATTATTTCAGACGTTTGCAATTAAATTTCCCGTAGCTAATTTTCTCTGTACTGCCCTTAATAGGCACAAATAATATATTTTTTAATGTTTCAAAATAATGAAGTACTGTTATCAGTATGTTAAGCTTTAGGCTTTAAGTTATTCTTATTATTATTTAATATTATCAGTGAGACGGGTGAAGGCCAAGAGTTATCAGAAACATCGCAACCCTTTTCCAAACAGTATGGCTATACCTCTTTGAAAACATATTGTTCCCAAATTAGTTTGTGATAAAATTACTAAAATCCACTGGTTTCTATTTAAGACAGTTTTTATTAAATTGACATGTGTCACACAATAAACTGTAACATTTAAAGCGCTTGACTTTCCCTTTTTGGTGGCCACGATGCTTTTAATTTAAGCGAAGACAACATGTATTTTGGTATTACGCGCCTGTAGACATAGATCCGGCAATATACCGTTATTAAAGTGTTGTAAAGCTAAAAATATTGCATCTAAATCAAGATTATTTAGGTCATACCGTTTCAGAAACCAGATTAAGCAGACAAAACAGAGGGAACAAAGGCTATTTATCGGATTATGTCCAAGTCAGAATGGGAGAAAGTATATATATGTTTTATTACCGAGAGAACTTTATTTAGAATTGAGTTAGCTGTTGTCACAGATCTTCTTATTTGCTTAACCCGCAGAATAATCCGTTTTTATTTCGTAGTGTATTTTTTAAGTAGTGGGTGATTTGTCACATCACAATAAGATAGTTGTTTCGAAGAAAATCAGCGACAGTTTGATATCTTCGGTACGGAATTTGCTTTCTTTCGACAATTGCTTTCTTTTACGTTGTGACCGAAACAAAATAAATTTGACGCTAAGTATTTAGATCTCTGAATAGTGTGTTCAGTACTTTCAGCAACGTTAATTTTTTTTTATATAAGTACTTTTAATCCCTAAGACGAATGAATTAAAATTACG
Source organism: Vandiemenella viatica (assembly GCA_031002005.1). Lineage (NCBI taxonomy): Eukaryota > Metazoa > Arthropoda > Insecta > Orthoptera > Morabidae > Vandiemenella > Vandiemenella viatica. The sequence goes on along the minus strand of JARYHS010013631.1, from coordinate 14,889,966 downwards.
CTTCAAATTACTTCAACAATTACCAACACATAAATACATGAAAAATATTGTCTCCTTTGACACATATAACTGAAATACCAGGAGGTTTTAATTACTTGGGTTTAGACACGGGAATAAAACATATAAGTTGTACTGATACAATCAGAATACAGCGTTCAGCAGCCAGCGATACTTCACTGCTATTTATTACTTCACTACAGATCATCAGACTCGTATGTAGAAATCGAGCAAATGAAGCTAGTCGCTATTAACAACGATATGTATCCAATGAATGTAATAACCGTTAATTTCGTGTTGTCTGACGGAAATGCAGTCGGTTTACATTGGCCAGGCAATCAAACATTTTCTACAAAGAATCTGAACTTCGAAAACATTTTAGCGTAAACTTCATACACAAGTGACACGTTGTCGATATTAACGACAGGTTAATTGTTTAGAAAAGTAGGTTTGAATCTGTTTTGCTTGGCATTAAAGATAAATAAAACAATTGTTTATATCTATTTCTGTTTCCTATTGTCACACTTTTTTAAAGTTATTTATGAAAATAATTATTTCAGTAAAAAGATAATAGGACCTATTCTGCTACCAAAAAAAAACCACTAAAATTACTTATAATTTCAGGATTTGAAATAAACTTAAAAAATTATTAACAATCTAAGAAGTTAATGTAATGTTCTCAGTTAACGAGATGTTTACACACGATTTTTCGGCTATCGAAAACTCTATCACCATCTTCACAATAAGATGCGGTTAGTCACTCAAGAACACTATATTTATTCCATGCCGACAAAAACTTCGTTCTAATGAATCTAAGTAGTGTGTCACGACAATGTAATTAGCAAAGACTAGATGTTCGAGCAAGTCGAAAGTTTGCTGCAAGCATACCCAGGGTATAAAATGATGAATTACACGAAAAGATATATTTTTCTACTTTACGTCTCTTGCCACATGATCAAATTAGTAGAGTGAATGTTAGTAAACCATGCGTGCAAGCTCCATTATTTTTACAAATAATGTTCTCGGGTGACTAGCCGAGTTATAGGAGTGTTATAGTAATCACACGATATTTCGGTGCTTACTCGTGTGATTACTATAACACTCCTATAACTCGGCTAGTCACCCGAGAACATTATTTGTATTCTCAACGCCGAGAAAGATTACGTAATTATATATCCATTATTTTTATGTTCACTATAGTTAAAGATCGAAATTACGATCGTTAGTAACTCAAATTCCAGATGTTACAATGTGAAAAGTGTAATTGTTATTTCACATCCTGTCGACCATAAATATTGATCAGAAAATTGAAAAAGCATAATAAGACCTGTTTCACGTAAACAACTTATTTCACTTGGAACATTCGTTATGAATGGCCGTGTGTTTGAAAATTTCACCTATAATTTTAATTCGTAAATGCAATACCAGATCTCTCGATGACATTATAGTATTCATTGCTTAAGGGTTTTTTTTTTTTTTTTTTTAATTTGACAAGCTAAGAAATCAATTGAATAATCAAAATGAATTACGTATAAGGCATTTCAAAGAAGAGAGAAAAATAATTCTAAGAATTTTTATTATTGTTTGATAATGGTAATATTTAGCCTGTTGTTACCTCAATATTTTGAGTTAGTGGGTTAAAATTTTGTAATTTAGATATGTTATTTGCAAAATGTATGTAATTGTGATCATACATACACAATTGTGAATTTAACTCTTGACGCTATTCATCCGTTACACTTATGATGAATGTAGATCAATGTCGTATGAATAAACTTCATCAATTTTGATCATTTAATAATTTAATGTTCTTTGCCATGTGTGCTAAACCGTTTAAGGTGTCTGGGGTAAATAAATGAGTAACGTTATACACTGCAGATGCGAGTACACACACGCTGTGATGCAATATTTTAACAGTCAGGTTTAAATGATTTGAGATCAGCTGCAGCTGAAATAGATTTTCCATCGGATTTAATTTTTTTTATCTCTTGAATTTAATTAATTTATTTTCGCCGATTGCAGTGTTTCTTTGCTTACGAAAGAAGTTTGTTTTAAGTTTCCGAAAATTTGATTCGAAATTGTTTTGAATTTATAGGTCGGTTACTTATACTTAATTCTAAATTTTATCCGTTCTCCAAATGGGTTTAAGATTCCTATGATGTTTAATGTCTGCTCTTCGTTTACGGTATATGTTACGAAATACTCAATTTATTGTCACAGCGTACTTAATATGTTCCCCGTAGTTTAAGTTATTCCCAACAGTAACCTGCATCACATCCCACGTGTCATACTTCAGCTCTTACGTATCTCTCCGTAATTGCTACGATTAAGCTACCTTTTAAATTTAGTAACCTGTTTTTGCAACAATCGAAACCATTTTCCGTGTAGCTATTCGTTGTTCTCTCGAGATTTAATATTGATGAAATCTTAAAATGAAGAGCATGCAATGGTTACTAAACACAAACTGTAAATATAACCATTGTTCCTAATCTGTCTGGTAGAATAATAGTGGTTGTCTTCTCCTTATTGCGAAGAACGATCGAACAACGCCCTACAGGTAAAATCAGAAATTAAAAACATAGGATTGAAGACAGATCTGTAGCTCTTCCTATCCGCTGAAAGCTCTTTATCACTTTTCCGCACCAAACCGGTTTTTTAATGGATCTAATGCATTTGAAAATTCAAACGGGTGTGTTTGTTTCGCCGACCAATTTTGTTTTTGGAGCATTTGTGTTGTAATTATATTAGTTCTGATGCAGGTGTGCCGCCTTGCCTCGCTAATCTGCGTGGGCAAGAGGTGACTGATAATTCCCCCACTGTAGCCTTCTAGGATATCCAAGTCCGGTGGCTTGAAGTTACCTGCGCTTTCGCATCACAGTCGAAAGACTGCACGACCTGTTGCTGTAACGTCCAGATGAAGATTCACGACCTGGTACACTCGCATCCAGGTCCAAAGTGAAGTCCGATGCACACGCTCTCCCAGGCGTGTATTTCTCTTTTCACCGATCTTCAGGGAACTGGGTCTCTGTTTGGACTGATTTTTCTCGAGCTTAAAAGGGAAAAGTGCAAGGCCTTTTATCACATGGTCAAATGAATCTCCCTGCTGGTAATAAAAAAAATCGTAAAATTTCCTTTTTTTATATGCCTAGTGTCAGCAGTTTGAGTGCCGGTACTGTATCTTTTGCTTGGATACGTTACCGGCCACTTCGGCATATGACTTTCTCATTAATTTTGAACTGAAAGAGGAAACGAAAATTAAAAACGTAACGTTCGATTGCAAAGTTTTCGTTTCAGCTTTATGAATTGGCATTGTCAATTAATTTTGTTGCTAATGTAACCGTTACATGGTACTTTATAATTGCTCACATTAGAATATAGTTACTACAATAAAGTGCATGGAAATCTTTACCAACAATAACTGTGATAAGCTACGTTAAGATTTCTTTTTAATTGAAAAGCCTTCAGGACCATTCACCTAGTTGCAGACCTACATTGATGTTTTATAAAACCCCCTTATATGGGGCTTGCATTATCTTAAGAACTATTCGCAGTTATTGCAGCATTCTTTCTAATGTGTTTGGACGTCATCGTTAATTAGTGGTTGGAATAACACGCGGTGTTTAAATCCAAGTGAAGAGGAGGATTTTTATAAAATCTGAAATTGCGAAAAGGTTCGCCGATATTGTTTTAAACGAGTGCTGTGATAAAAGAATGGTATGTTCTGCGTAGTGTCACCCAACTATATAAGTAACAGCTCCACTTTGGTGGGTCATCAAATTAGTGTAATGTCAGCCCGGAGTCCACACGTGAATCGCTAACCGCAGAATGGCAACATGTCCACATTTCTAAATATTACGGGAGAGACAAAAAACTGAACACAACCTGATATATGATAAATTTTTGATTGTTTATATTTTATGGTCAAGTAACTAGGCAACCTCTGATTCTATGTGCTTTAAAAAGTTCCGAAAGACACATCATAAACCTGTGTTTTTTGTTTTTTGTGTGTTGTGTACATGTTCCATTTCTGCATTAAATTGGATTTTCAAGAGAAAATTTATCGGAAGAAACGTAAAAAATGCAATTTTCAATATAAATTCATTTTATTACAACAGAGTTACAGTAAGTAAGTCGTTTTGAAAGTTAAAGTTCTCATTCATTGTAGATTTCGTCCAAAGATGTCAATGTTATGGGCCATGAAATGATGGGATTCCAAAACACCATCTTCTCTTCAGGTATATAAACCAAAGTTTTACTTATGATGTATATTTGGGCACAACAGTAGTATAGGATTTCTTGGTAGGTAATGCCAATTGCATAATTGTGTTTCCAAGCTTAGAAATGTTCGTTGTCTAGCTAGAAATGTTCATGTTGCATTGAACACTGTGCAAATCGTTTGCCGAAAAGCTAATCTCCCGGTAGTTGGATATCCTGAAAGATTTTCGGCGACATTTTTACTATATGAATCGTAACTTAGGCCAATTTTTTGTATAACTTAGACCACCATGAGCTGTAGTCAGTGAAATCATCAGTTTTCATTTCAACTATTGAAAACTTATTGTGGTTGTTTGAGGAATTCTGATAAGCGTAACATCTTCATCCACTGTGTAATACCTATCTTCTTTCCTCAGCATTCATTTAATAATACCAAAATCGCTATCGTTGGGCATAAAAGAGTGCCCTCTAACGTATAAAATAAGTTAAATGTTATGAAACCTCCTTATATCTCATAGTTGCATCCTCATTCGCAGCATAGTATTTTTATTTTACCCGAACAGTTACCTCCAAAAATATGTGATGTTCTTATATCTTTACCAACATTATTCCATGTGTACTCATTTAGCATAGAACAGACTTCATTTGCACCCTTGCAGCCCTCCCTTTCATGCCACCATGCGCCACTACTAAGACCTTGTACTGAAGACAGGGAACTTGTCCAGGATTATTTCCCTATTTGCAGTAAACGGAAAATTAAAGGTGTTGTCATTCCTATTTTACTGGGCTGACAAATTTCATTTCTGCGGTTAAGGTTTCCTGTATATGGGAACAGTTTTAATAAATAAACAGAAATAAACTTATTACCATTCAGCAGCTCTAGATTCATGTGACACTACAGTTAGAAACAATTTTTTTTTCGAAAGATTGACAGCTTTTAGTTTTAGATTGAATCCTTCTGGGTAACTGTAGATATTAAATGGCACCATTGATTAATGTTAATAATCAAAATAAACCACGTACACAAATTTAATTCAGTTACTTGGCAGTTGTGTTGACCATTAATAAATTGCCCAAACATTGAAAATAAAGATAAGTTATCAGCTCCATATGCATGTTTCAAGGACAGGATAATGTAAAATATCACTTGCATTTACGTCTAAACTAATACTACAATTACCATACGAATTTTCTCAGAGAGAAGATTAATTGATTGTTTTTAGACCCTTAATTATCATTATAATACCGTTTATCGTTCTATACAGGCTACTATCATCTTGCTGCTAAGCATACTGCATGTCGCCACGTGATCGCGTATGCACAAAATCTCAACAAATAAACAGTTCGCTAAGTCTCGATAATTCGTCAAGTGCTAGCTGTTTTGTAAAGTCAAATTTAGGTTCCTTTAAACAAAAACAATGAACGTTTATTGATGTTAAGAGTGGGATACATTGCTTACATTCATCCCTTAAAAAGCAATCAATACAAAAAAAAAAAAAAAAAATAGAATATGGAGATTGCTGAAGGAAGGAAACTGGTAAATATTAACATAGGAGAAGCTAATACCAGGAAAGTAAGAGCCTTTAGGTATCTTGGAAGTGAAATCACTGGGGACTTGTGATGTCACCAACAGGTAAAAACTCGAATCGCTGTAACGAAGGAAACGTTCGATAGGAAGAGGAGATTATTAACCGGAAAGTGGATAAAGCATTCAAGGAAAAGACTTTGCAAGTATTTCGTATGGAGTGTGGCACTTTATGGAGCAGAGACGTGAACACCAATATAAGAGGATGAAAAAGGATAGAAACTCTTAAGATGTTGACGTGGACGAGAATGGAGAGGATAAGCTGGATGGAATAAGTGAGTAATGCAGCAGTGCTAAAAACAGTTGGTGAATTGAGGAAACTACTCCAAGTCATAAGAGAAAGGACTGATGGGACACACATTGAGAGGGATGTGTTTGCAAACAGACGCTTTGGAAGGATTAGATTGTGGGAGACTGGCAGGCCTACAAGATCATAGGTGACATTAAGAAAACGGAAATCACATGGATATGAAGAGGAGGGCAGGAAACAAAATGTCATGGACCACGTGAAAACCTTCCTTACACAGGACATTGATGATGAAATCAAATCTACAATTAAATAACTCAAATTAACAAAAATAATGTATTTCTTTGGCCTCATCTCCATTTTTTTTACTGCTTTATGTCTCTCAACAGCGAGGTCTTTAGAGACGGGAAAGGATGGGGGCAAGGAATGGGAAGGAATTCGGCCATGGCCTTTTGAAGGAAGCATCCCGGCATTTGCCTTGAGTGATTTGGGAAACCATGGAAAACCCAAATCTGGATGCCCGGACGGGGTTTCGAACCGCCGTCCTCCCGAATGCGAGGCGAGAACGCTAACCGTTACACCGCTACGCTCGGTTTATTTGAAATAATCATTGACGAATTCAATACTATTTAAGATCGTGCTACAAAATCTCACTTAAAAATAAATCGATTGGTTGCGAAATAAAATGAACTGTTCAATCTTATTAAACCAAAACAACTCTATATTCTAATAAATACTAGAAATAATGAATAAAATTAGCACTACTAAATTTATCATAAATAAATTATCATAAATAAATTACGGAATATCTTAAATCTTAACACTGTAACGCTACATGCTTCTTGTACCAGAAAGTTTCTCAGCTTTAATGACAACAAATCGTAAATCCCTAAATTCTAAATATCGTTTAGTGCGTCTTATATGAATAAAAATGTTCATTCTCTTCCAATTGGCCTTATACAAAATGCAATGCTCTGAGGCAAACGCATGGCTATGTCAACGTAATTTTCTTATTCGGAGTACTGTCTGAGTTCATATGAGCAGTTTCTGGTGACGCCCTTACAGAGACTTGGTGTAGTTATAAGCGTGTGCGAGTGAAACAAGTGATCTCGTGGGGTTTCGTTTGGTGGAGTGTGGCGAACTGAGCTGCTGGTCCCCGAGGCGCCTCGCCCATCAATAGCCCGCAGAGTGTCCCCGGAGAGGCGTTACGGCCTGGGGCGGCGGTCAGCCGGCGAGACCAGGTGAACACACCGGACGCACTACTTCACCGGCGATCGATACACAACCTCGTTACAGGGGCTCGTTGTCGAGTCACTAATTTGTTGCTGCATTCGACGCGAGTCACCGGTTCGAATCTCGCCTGTACGTCTCTGTTGCACTCCAGCATTCTTAGCTGTCAAGGGAAACGTAGTACAGAGGTTAATACAGAACAAATCACTCGGTGTTGCTGTTAAGTTGCAAAGAGAAATTAATATGTTACTAGGCTTGATTGTAAAAAGTAGGATTTACTGTTACTGATCAATCCAAACCGTGAAGCAATGACAGCTTTCTTCACATAATCAAAACAAGAGTTGATGGAAATGAAGGTAATACTAAAGTCTGTATAAATTCTGTAGTTAGGCACTTAACCACTAAGCAGACTGCTTAAAACAATATCGAATAACTAGAAAATTAGTATACAGAAAATTATTTGTTTCGATACTGTCGTGATATTTACAAAATCCTCCATACACACACCAGTGCGTAGAAAATGTTTAGATCGACCATAATTTCTGTTTCTGGTTTCGAATAGAACACTTTTCCTGGTTCCCTGGCCAACACTTATTTCATACGGACGATTGTTTGTCTGGAAACAGCTTCGATTACACCGTAAATCCAATTGTAAGACGTCTGTCCTTCGTTGATGGATATTAATTTCAAGTTATGGTTTGATTCTGATCTGCTTACTTCAAGTAGTTTATGACATTTATTTAGTAAGAATTAATTATAGTTCGTGTACCCGGTCGCCAGACAGTGAAACCAAAACCGTCCCCAGAAGTAATTAGGAGAATAATTAATAAAAGTCATTAAGCAACATCAAGAAGAGCTATTATGTTCATAGCAAGTTTATTACGAAAAACACGTCAAGCACATGCGAACGGTTTGGCCACCATCAAAATTTCAAAGTATAGCTATCGAAACTTCTCATCCGAATGATTGCAGAATTCTTGTGGTATAAGGAAAATTACAGTTCGTATCTTCTTCCCGCTAAAACATACACCAACACAACTTGGCTTTCACTGTTCATTTATACGCTGTCCAAACACTCAATTTTATAACCACAGTTCATATTTAAGACATAAACTTCTTCTTACACACAGTTCAATATAGTAAAACACCTTATACCGAACCTATATCGGCTAATGCCTACAATAAGTGAGCCGCGGTACGCGATCCGCTGCCTGCGACAATCCGCGCACAACCATTACTAGCGGCGACTGACTTTTGAAAATAATGTAGCTCTCCGCTCCAGAGATACTACTTTGAAGCGACGGAAGGTAACTGTAATGTCACACAATGGTAAATTAAATTTCAGAATATTTTAATAACCTGTCAGTATTTTTTTTTTTCAAATAGATGCACCATATTTTACAGTATCGAATGTTTCAGATAGTAGGACCTATATGTTTAACCCTGCTTTGTTTAATTGAAGAATGGTTTAAAGGTTGATTGCTGTTGTTTAAAATGTTTGATGTTTATAAGCAGACGCCTGTTTTCGTTAAATCTTGAAGGTTTTTTTGTTTGTTATATGAGTTCTTCGTCGATTATTGACTATTTAATCTTTAACCCAGAGTTATTGCCGATTATTAATGGAATTCTATTAATTGTCGAATCTGATTTTTTAACTATTAAGTGATTGTTGATTCTGATTTATTCACAATCGTATGTTGGATACGTGTTGCTGAGAAACGTTTGTCCGTGGCTGATTTTTTCCAAACAGCACGAACGAAATTAAAACAAGGAATTAAAACTGTATACATAACCCATCGGAATTATCAAACATATTGAACGCATTTGTGGAGTTTCTGTTTTAATGATGGTGTTGGCTTATCTATTAATTGTTCAAATAACCAATCGAATTTTCTCGCGAACCACTTCTGCAGATCAATCGTTTCTCCTTTTTTTTGTGGCGTAGCTTAATTACTCCTTAATCAAACATGTAGCTCTTCTGACGTTTTGTTTATTTAATTCTAGCGTGGTTATTTAAATTTTATCTGGATTCAGTCTACTCGATTCGCTTTGAATAATTTTATGACCAAGAAATTTTCCTAACTTTGAATATTTGTTTGCAGACTATGAAAAGTAAATAAATATAGTCACGGATGAATTTGCTTTCAATTAATATTATTCTTGTTAATATGAAGCAAAAAATAGTCTTAGAAATAGTGAAACAGAATTTAATTAGTTCTTGCTCAAAAATTATTTCAACCAACACCATACAATACATACTGATCACTATTCAAAGATGCAAGATCCGTTTAAAAAGTAAGTACAATTCACAATGCGTTTGGCAATACATTCTCACAAAACAAATCACTTACGGTTATTGGTGATAGAGCATATCTCAAACTTCAGCATCACTCGCTGGGAATCTTTACTGTTCTCTCTACTATTAATACGAGTACTATAGTGAAAAAACTTGCATTCTTTTGTACTAAACTTTTTGATTTATTCCAGATTTTACATAGCCTACTACCTTGTTACCTAAAGTAGGCCTTTAGTTTCTACTTTTTTTAAAATAGATCTGGATAATTATTCTTAAGCATTTAAAGTATTCTAATAATTAATCTACTAATTATTCTAATAATTAATATACCAATTAATCTACCAACTAATCTACTAATTAATCTACCATGACACCAAAACCAGCAGTTGACTGAGTATTTTCATAGTTCCGATCAATAAACTGTCTATTTGTAAATGTTCTTCCTGCACCACTTCTGGCCTGCGTCGACATCCAGGCCGCCGGCTGTTTCTGCTGATGAAGCGGGGCGACTAAACTGAGCACATCTTTTCGTGAACGGCTTTGAACATGCTCCTGAATAGCGCATACTAACCCATTGACTGACTGGCTGCCGACACTACTCGCCGGTGCACCCGCGTTTAACTGATGGAAATTATCCGAAATGAGCCAGCTGGTCACTGATAAATCTATTAATCACAAAAATCTATCTATAAGACGAAAACCGCTTATATTTGTTCCAGAACAACGAGAAAACTACTGATATTTCGATGGGGTTTTTACCATTTTGAAGATGAGGGTCAAGCTGGAAACGTGGTCTTTATCTTCAACATTACATGATGCCGGAGCAATAAACGTATCGTGAGAAACACCAAAAATGGAATACCATCTAAATGTTGCATACGTCATACGTCTAAACAAACACTATTGGAGATATAAGCTAAAGCCGAATAGACAGTTCTGGTTCAAATTCATTAATGTTTTGCCGGAAAAATGAAAAATATATCTTCAGTGAGAGAAACCGTTAGCAGTTTTGAAAGTATGTAATCGAGAAGGATTAGTACATACTGCGAAAAATGTCAATACACTTTGATTCACTTTCAGTTGGCAAGTTGATCACATGATTAACACTGTCATGAGGCATGTAGTTTTCTTCAGTGTAGAATGTTGTGGATGAGAGATGAAACGAAGGAGAGGTGCTGGCCCATATAGGCCTACTCTCCTGAAAGACACCACTGGGCCGCTGGGCTTAAGTCCCGATCCGATAGATAAATTACCATCGTGTTATACACTGATCAAACAGAACATTATGAACACCTACCTAATAGCTCGTATGTCCACCTTTGGCACGGATAACAGCGGCGACGCGTCTTAGCATAGAAGCAATGATGCCTTGGTAAGTCGCTGGAGGGAGTTGGAACCGCATCTGCATACACAAATCACATAACTACCGTAAATTCCGGGGAGGGGTGTGATGAGCTCTGACGCCACGTTCAATCACATCGCAGATGTCTTCTATCGGGTTCATATCTGGGATTTGGGGGGGGGGGGCAGCACATCAATTGCAACGCACCACTGCGTTCCTCAAGACACTCCTGGCCTTGTGACATGGCGCATTATCTTGTTGAAAACATGGTCGTCATGACGGAATGTATGTGATCTGCAACCAATGTACGATACTTATTGGTCATCATGGTGCCTTGCATAAGGTCCACTGGACCCATGGATGCCCACGTGAATGTTTCCAGAGCATAAATGAACCGCCGCCAGCTTGTCTCCGTCCTGCAGAACAGGTGTCAAGAAGCTGTTCCCCTGGAAAACGACGGATTCGTACCCTCCCATTGGTATGATGAAATGGTATCGGGATTCATCAGACCATGCAACGCTTTGCCATTGCGCCAAGCTCCAGTGAAACAATTTTCAAGATCGAAGTTACATTATTGCTGCTCGAAAGATTAAAATGTCCAAAGCGACCAAGGAATTATACTCAACGCTAAAGGCAAGCAGAAAAAAAATGTGGGTACAACTTGGGTAATCGTGTGGGCTACCATTTTCAAGAGAAAACTGGTATCTGACATACAAGGTCTGTGGAATATAGCTGTTAGTGACATTCTACCCAAAGATCAGATGTTATTTCGCATCATCTTAAAATCAAACATATTAAAATGTTAGCTCACTAATACATCAATTTACGTGCGGAAATGCAGCACACATTTCGACCTGGACGAAGCATGAAAAGGATTTTCTTTCTACAAATTTCTCCAATTGAAGCTTCTAGTAAGATTCTAACATACTTTGAAATCAAGACTGTACTTCCTGAAAAATATAATTCTTTGGTTTGGATACTAGGTTATGCCACCTATAATGTATTAAGCAAGAATCCTAGAAGATTTTTTTTTACCGACCCTCAAAATCAAATTATGAATTCCAAAAATAACAGCGAAGTACAAAAAACATTTCGGGGCCTATCTGGATATTCTTTTCTACAAGAGCAGCATTGCCGTTGTAAGATCCTCAGTTAATTTATCTCGTCTAGTGTACTACCAAATTTGGTCTGTGCACAATGCTAGACAGTTTATCGGTTTAACAAGTTTCTGTCGTTTTCATAAATTTATTCTAAAAAAGGATGGAAATCGTAGATAATAAGCGACGAGGCGAAAAAGATATGAAGAGATAATGTGTGGAACAAGATTACTATCCTTTTTTTGCGATCGCCCAAAAGTATTGGTTTTGATTTCAATACCTTGGTTGAATTCGGATTACTCTGTTTAACTGTTGTAGTTTACAAATTTACACAGCTATAAGTGACGAGTCAGGAGTGAAACGGAAAGTGTGGTACAGACATAAGTATTCTTTCCATCTTTTTACCTGTTTGTAATTTAGAAGCAGAGAATTTCATTTTTGCTCAATTTTTTTACTTAATTGTTAATAAACAACAAGAATGCAACTTTTTTGTTGTGCGTGTTTCGCCCCTTGGTATCACCAGCGAAGAATTATTTGCTTTGGTGTTATTATCGTTGGTAGCCACACATTTCTGATTTTCCACAAAACCTGTTCCGACTAGAGCAGTGTTTCCCAACCTTTTTTGGGTCATGTCCCACTTTTAACATTTTTTTTGCCCCCCTCCCCCCATACATAATTTTTAATAAAAAAATCTTTGTTATTAAATAAACTCATGTAGGATGGTTTTTGAAAGAAAACACTTAAATATTGTCATAAAACACAGTAAGTAAAATTATAAAACATATGATGAAATACTAAAATTCAAATTTGCTATATTTTGTACCTATATCTAGCATTGCATTTAAATAACCCGAAGAGAAAGCGGAAAAGTCGTATCAAGTCAATTTCTAAATTGCCCCCCTAAAAAAGCCAAATTGCCCCCCTGTGGGGCGTGGGCCCCACGTTGGGAAACACTGGACTAGAGCCATCAACAAAATAATACCAGCTAGATTTAGTGAGTGTACCTTTTCGCATGTTAATTCTACATTGCCTTTTAAGGTAAGTCGCAGTAGACCTAAACAGACAAGAACACTTAACTAACTTACTTAGCTGAAGGAGTCTCCCGCTATCCGATTAGTGATTAAATAAAGGGTTGGAGGAACACAAACTCTGGTGCTAATGCAGGTTCTCAGTTATATCGAGAGTAGCACTCATGAAAAACTAAAACCATCCGCTGCTGCCGGTGAAAGCATCATTACTGCATGTTAATACTGTTCTTTTGTAAAAAAAAGGTACAGTGGAACACAAAACTAAAAGAGCGAAAGTAAAGTTCTAAGTGCAACACAACTGGCATAATAAATTCGTTATAATTCCTCCTATAAGGTATACGTGATGGTTGAATGTGAATTGTCAGCCGTGTAATATACTAGACTTATGCAATGGACTTGGTGGATACTTGATATAAATACATGTCTAGTAACGGCTAACATTTGTAGAGAAATAAAGTCTCAGAAACTCGACGCAAAGCAATGTGGAGATAAGACAACACAGATCTCAAATGGACATTGTCCCGTTAACGGAATAGCCTGTATCCCAGAAAAAAAATTCTTGTAAAAAATAGGCCAAGTCTTGTGCTCGTGTAGTGACAAAAACTTATGAGATCTTCATCTAAGCCAAGTATACACTTTACAGTGTGTATTCACTTCACTTTGTGAAACAGAAAGATTTCTCTCTGTGTTATATATCGTCTATTTAGAATAAAAAAATCTTGTAACTTGGCCTTTATGCCCGTCATGTTTTAATTAACCTATATAAATACCTTAAGTTTTTTTTTTTTTTTTTTTTAACTTAGGAATACATAAAAACCAAGACTTTCCTCGTAATCTTTTGAATTTGACAAGTATATATTATGCCTTCCATTTCAATAAAAATTGTATGACTTGTATAATGACCAAGTCACCAATTTTTTTTTTTTTTTTTTTTTTTTTTTTTATTCTAAATAAACGATACATAAAGCCGAGAGCAACGATTCTGTTTTATAAAGTGAAGTGTAGAGTTGTTTCACAAGTAGATCTCATAACTTTTTGTCAGTACACGAGAACAAGATTTGGCCCATTTTTACAAGAATTGTTTTGCTTGGATCTCATTTGCTTTTAGTTTATCATTTACTGAAACGTCACTCAAATGTAATGGTTCCATTTGAAAATCGTGGAATAAGAACATTTTAGAATTGGAGAAATCAGTATACGTTACCAACAATGCCCCGCTCTCTGAAAACAATTGGTGTGCGCCGCAGTCGATCAATGCAGATTGTCGCTGGTTTAACTACCGCCATAAATAAATAACTGGTAACTTCCAAACTAAGCATAGGAACAAAGTAATATTTAAGATGTTATGTTAAACTTGCTGCCCTCAATGGATTAAAGAATTCTCAGATATATAGCTTCGTTCGGAGCAAAGCAATTAAGCCGCAAATATGTGCCAGAATTTCTCATATTTGGGACTGTAATTAAATAAATACTAGGAAAAATTCCAATATTATACTTTTCTTATGATTTAATGATGAGCCTATCTATGTGTACCAAATAACCTGTTTGTAGCATTGCTGGAAGTACAGTGGAATTTTGAATTTTAATAAGTTTCAAAGTACTGAAAGGAAATAAATAAAATTAAACACATTAGTTAAACGTAGTAAGCTAACTCTACAATGATAATCTGAGGTAAATAAAGTTATTAGGGTAAAAGCGATTTCACGTTAGGGGTAGGTAGGGGTAGATATATGGAAATTTACGTTTCAGACTTTTCTTATAATATGTGGTCAAAATGTTATTTGTGTACCAAATTTCCGCTTTCAACTACTACGTGAGTGTCTTTGATGATCACTAGTGAATAAGTTACTTAGTGACAAAGTCGCTGAAATATCCATCCGAACTAAGAACAGTAACAAAATAAAATTTAGCACGTTTGCGAAGATTACTGATATATATGCATAACAGAAACTTGAGCCATGTAGCATCAATACGACCAAAGAAATTGAGGTTCAAAAATGGCCCGAATCGCTTCGAGTGCAGTGCCGCCGTTGACTCGACTTGGAGGATGTACTGCCGTGCACCCAGATCAATGTTAGGCCGTTCAATGTTTTCTGTAAATAAGT
Organism: Vandiemenella viatica; assembly: GCA_031002005.1. NCBI lineage: Eukaryota > Metazoa > Arthropoda > Insecta > Orthoptera > Morabidae > Vandiemenella > Vandiemenella viatica. The sequence goes on along the minus strand of JARYHS010013631.1, from coordinate 14,874,824 downwards.
AGTTATGATGGAAATCCTCTTTCAATATGTGGAGACAGAAGGTGCACGTGAAGGGATTGCATGCTGAAACAATGATAGAAGTAGGTATTGTGCTGGTTGCTTTTATTTATTTTTTAAAGCAGTTTTACGCATGTGCCGTGGCCGAAATGCTTCCTCGACCTTTTCCAAAACTTGTGTTCTGCCTTTAATGTCCTCGTCTTTTAACGAGCTGTAAAGCGTTAGTAAAAAAAACAAAATGCAGTAGATGGTACGCTTTTAAGCAAAATCTGTAATAATGAAAGAAATGAAAAAAGTTAAGCTTATATCAAAATATTACAGAAGACGAGAAATGTCAACCACTGTTGATGCATTCCCAGCATAAGTAGTTGCGGTACTATTAATTTCACTGCTAATAGCCAGGATAGCATGCAATAGAATAATAATAATAAAAATACTGGAGAGATTTTGTATTCTGAGAAACTTGCCTTTAGATCATGCAGAGTACAAGAGAAGCAATTCTGGCGTTCAAAAATATGTTAAAAGTACAGGTTTTTACACGTTTCTCCTGTCGCCCATTTACCTGAAAATTAAAATTACGTAAAGGAAAATTGAAACAACGCATTGTTAGTATCGTGGAGAGATGCCGTAATGCGTGCTGTGGTGTGTTTGCGGAGCTCTGCTGACAGCTGAGCGCGGCGTGCGTGGGCCCCACCCACTCCTAGTGGTCTCGCCCTTCACGTAACGTCTGAGCCGCAATTAGCCTAATGCACTCTGCCCGTCCCGTTTCTTTACTCTTCCAGTCAAAAACGCTTTTGCAGAAGATGAAACAGGGACACCTCCGACGGAACCACGCGCTACTGTGTGACTTACGACTTACTGGAATGAAAAGCACCCTGCGTGCTCACAGTGAAATACAGGCTTACACGCTTACATTTGCGCCAGAGCTGCAGCAAGAAACTTTACATATTTCTATTCTTTAACGAGATAAATGGTTATACTACTTCACCACTTCCAACAAAACAATGTCCAATGTAATAACTCTTAATCTGATTTAATCATTCATTTAGTCTGACAAAAGTTTAATCTCTTCAGTACCTTTTGTAATACTTACACAACATTTTGTTAGTCTAGTTGAAAAAAATATTGAATGAACTTCAGTGATATAATCTGAATCGTAGAAGAAATAAATAAACTTTGAACTTTTAGTAACAAATGATTTCGATTTACTATTTAAATTTTTTTGAACCTATAACTCGGACAGAACGAGGAACACTTCTGTTAACTTTGGGAGTCCTTGAACAAATACAAACTTGGTACTTCTACTCAGTTATTTAAAATGGATTAATAATTACTGACGATTGTTCCATTTCCGCTCAATAGCGGTTACGTTGATTTTGAAACAGATTAATAGATTTAAAAAAAGAAATGTCAGTGGTAGTAGTACCAACGTCGGAAAAAATCGCTTATATAACAGTAACTATTTGTCCATTAAATCTTTTTTTTTTGCTATCAGTTGTAAGTAGACTTTTGAATTCGATCTTTTAGGTGGCGAACAAGTAATTCAGAGGGATGTGAAACTCTTAAACTCTTTTCTACTTCACAACCTTCAAATATTTGGAGTGCAACTCATAACCAACTATTTATCTTTCCCATATTGTTGCGACTTTTTCTAGACATGGAAATGTAAATAAAAACGGTAACCACCATATTTCATTTCATGAGTAGCTGTTACCCGCGACTTCATACTCGAAGACTTAGAATATTATTGCCAGTTTTAATATAGGAAGCTGTGAGATACGTAAAAGGTGTCCCAAAAACTCAGTGTCGGAATGATATGGTGGAGAAGTCATCACCATATCATTTAACACTACCTTCACCTATGGCATAGCTTGCTGTGTAATGTGAAGTACGCCGGAATTCTTCCATGGTTCGGATTTCACGTTAAACTGTAGGTCCCCTGTACGGGCTAGGACTACCTGGGTCTCATTTACGCCAGCGAGGTGTATCATAAAAAGACAAAATGTATTGTTTCAAACATTTTTTGGTAATCCACACTGGTGGAGCGCAAATCCACAACTAAACTATGTAATAAGTTGTTAAAATTATAAACAGATCATATAAAAACTGAAGGTGAGGGAAACAAAGGCTACGCCAGGGATATTACATTACAGATACCTACACACTGTATGCGTCTATCTGCCACTGATCATGAAAAAATATTTTATGTATCCCGAAAAAAGTATCCTATGTCCTATTTAATGATATACAATATTTCCATGTCAAAGATCATCAAGATAGTTTTAGCCATTTAGTCGAAAAAATTTAACAAGGATACAGCAAGACAGTGAGACAGCTAGACAGAGTTACTTTCGCATTTGTAATATTACTACAAATGTATAGATGCTCTTTTTGGTTTTGCTTATGGTTGTACTCCTCGTATACGTCATTAGCGTCCTCCCGAACGCGAGTTGACGCTTTGTCTGTTCTCTGTTACGACAAACGGTTTTCTGCACATTATTCTATATTAAACGACAGATAAATACAAATAATTTCATAAAAATCCCATATTTACATAATTTTTTTAATGATTTCACGAAATTTTATCTCTCTTAGCTTATAGAGCCCCTGGCTGTCTCCGGACGAAATCCGCTTTTCAGGTACCATGGTAATTTCATCTCACCAATGAAACTAACAGTATGGTGTATCACTCTTCAAGGGAACCCATCAAATCATTTCATTGCAATGAGTCAGGAAACCAAAGAACACAAAAACAAAAACGAGGCTTCCTGCAAAAGGCCTTGGTCGAGTTCCTTCTCTCGTTCCTTGACCCTAGTCCTTTCTTGCCTCTAATGACCTCGATGCCGACGTAAACAAAAAAAAAAGTAAAAAAAAAAAAAAAAAGAGAGATGACACGAATTTTTCACGGGTTTTCTGCGGATAATTTCTTTTTTCAACAATGTTTCGGCAGCAACCTCCGCTGCCTTCATCAGGTGTGCTGGCATATTGAAGCTACCAGACTAACAGTCCAAACTCACAGTCTGGTAGCTTCGATTCTCCCGTGAAGAATTCGTGTCATCGATACGCCGAGAAAAACGTAATTCTCACAAAAAAAAAAAGTCAGAAATGCATTTACTGTTGAGGGAAAATTTCAGAAATCTTTCGTACGATCAGTCAAGAATGCAAATCATTTTATTGATAATATATATGATTTTCGGAGCAAAATAGATGTTTTTACTTTGGATTTGAAATTTATCAACCATAGGAGTGACACCAGGTTTACTGCTCTTAGCTATGTGAAGCATTTCATGAAATTTGTGAACGTAAACTGAGATCGTGTAAATTCCTGCGCGTCTTCCTTCGCCAGAAGTAATTGAATACCTTCACGGCAGCAGGGGTATCGCTGCTTGGGGATCGACGAATTGTTGGCGTCACTTGGGCGCTGTTGAGAAGGCAGCTAGCTAGCGGGATCTGCCTCGAAAATAAACGGCAGTGTTGGCGTTAATGAGGAACCAGAGCAAAGAGAGCGGCACGGCTTTCAAACCAGTCCTCAATTTGCCGTCTCTCTATTGCCATAGGTTTTTAGGTTCCACCAGTAATTACCGTCTGCTTGACGGCATTTCTAGTCTGTTCCCTTGAGGGAGAGGCGAGCTGCTTTATTTGGGGAATTCCTTTCCTTTCACGTTCAATTGAAGCGTATCTTCTCGGCAGAGACTTAAGATTTCTTCATAATAAGAAACTTCTCACCGCCTGTTTGGCACTTTTCACGATATCATTGAATGGAAGTCAACATCTACACAAATCCTTTGAAATGAGAGGAAGTGATCTTTCAATTCATGAGATAAATTGTGTAGTAGATATATTAGCTTGGTTATAAATATGATGAAAGCCTTTCTTAGTATAAATTATGGAAGATGAGTAAATTCTGCGAGATCCGATTTTCTTTGACAAATTGTTTAAGATGCGTAACTAACTGTGCGCAGTATTTAATTTATCCTATATATACACACAGAAGCAAATTTTTCCAAAAAAATCTTTTGTATTGTTAAGTTCATTTTTTCTGTACAATGAACGTAAATTAATCAGAAATACAGGGTCCGGCAATAAAATCTCCCACATTTCACGTAGCCGGTGTGCGGGTTGTAGTGAGGATACTGATGTGGAGTGTGTTTTGTTTTAAAGAGGTGTACCTGCCATTTTCAGTGTGCGCCATGTCATGGCTTGGTGAGCATCGTGTGTTTGTTGTGGACGAATTTATTTGTAACAGTTGTTCTGAGATTTTCGGAGACGATTCGAACTTGGCCTACATGATCTTGTCCCGGATAGAAAAACTATTCAACTGTGGGTGTCAAACTTTATAAAGACAGGTTCAGCACTAGAAAGAAAACCTACAGGCCGTCCTCGGACTGCAACAACGCCTGAAAATTTGGCGCGTGTGAGTGTGTCTATGCAACATTCACCAATCTTTGGGGACACTTAAAGCCTATAGTGTACAAACATCGTCCCACAACACTGCAAGCACTTAAAGAGGCCATTACCCAGGAATTGGCAGCCATTCCAAGATAAATGACACGAAAATTTATGGAGAACTTTCTGGATAGACTTTGTCAATGTGTCAACAATGGAAAGCAGATATAATTTTTAAAACCAAATAATTGAAAATGGCAAAGTATGTATTTTTCATAAATAAAAGTAATTATTCTCTATCATATTTAGTTTTTATGTGACAACACATTAAAATGAGGGAGGTTTTATTGCCGGACCCTGTAATTGAATAGTTAGAACTTTATGTATTTGTTCTCACTTTCTTCAGAAAGGTTCAATTGAACCGAGAGCTGAAACAGAGAGACTTTATTCGGCTTATTCTGCAGTATTGTTTAACCGAACTGTGATTTATACTGATACAAGAAATAAAACTCATAAAAGCTCATAAAGCCCTGAGAAATAGTAGAAAAACACGAGAACGTATAACATCACCAAAATTTTTTACTTTTATTATTGATTAAAAGCAATGGTAGGTATAAAATTTAAATATAAAAAAAATGATTAGAGTTCTTTACCTATAAAAGTTAAAAAAATGTAAAAAAAAAGAAAAAAAAAAACATATCAGCAAATATAGTTTATGAAAAGTTCTGAGTCCAACACTATTGGTAAGAATAAAAAGAAATGGCCCAGAAAATATACTGAAAAATGTCTGTAACTGATAGTTCTGCAGAGCCGACATGCGTTGATTGGCCAACACACTTTAATTGCAATGGAGCATATGCTGCTGCGGCATTTTCCCTGCTAATTTCCATTCTCATTAAGCGGTATTTTATCAATCTTTAATTATTTGTGTGGTATTTCATCACGAACCTACTTTTTCTCTTTTAGAATTTCATTTTTAAACTTGTAATGTTTCTGGTAAACTGTAATTTTTTCCCTTGATACTTTATTTCAGCCCATGTCTCCTTTACGCCTTAAATTAGGTGCTACATGATATTCATACTATAGGAACTACTCCAAATTTTTCTTCCAGCTTTCCCTAATATTGAACTGTCCACGACAGTTACCTAGATTTTAACATCATACGAGCAGTTGATCACCTAACTTTTGGATTTTACCTTTTTCATTTTTTGTTTTTATTATTTTATTCTACGTTTCTATAAGTTATATGCTACAAAGGTCTTTCAAATATCTTACCCCTGATAATGCGAGTTTCGAGCTATATATTCATTAGTTGATTTATTTCCAACTGTATTAATCTATTTGGAGGAGTTGCTCGATTACGAAACATTTTAGGGGCGAATTATAACAAAATGAGACTTCACTCTGTTACATAGAAATGACGTAACGAAGGAGAAATGTGAAGTATATAAGCATTTATTCAAATGTAGAAAAAAACCTGTAGATTGTTTATCTTTAGATATTAACTGAATAATATGTTAAGTTCCTCCCCGCAAGTAAAGAACTTTTTATTTTGTTTTGTTTTCTGGCTTAACGGCTTGTCGACGCCGAGATAATTAGAGTCAGGAGAGGATGAAGTCAAGAAAAGAGAACGAATTCTGCCATGGCCTTTTTTTTTATAAACTACACCGACGTTCGCCTGGAATGATTTTGGGGAAACTGTGTAAAATATAAATCTGAATGGACGGACATGACTCAAAATTTAAAGAAAACGCGGTAGGTAGAATTATTGATTTGGTTTAGGAGTAACATCCTACAAATTCTAACTTTTTGTGAAGATATAGTAAATCCAAGAAGCAGTACCTACATCGTTCACATTAAACAACTTTTGAAATAATCGTCGTTATAGATCTCTACCTGAATTTTTTTTCCATATTTCTTAACAATTGAGTAACCAGATATGAGAATTCAGTATATTCCTTATTTATTACATTTGAACAAGCACTTTAACCTGATCATCACCTCTATTGACACTTTCGTTTATTCATGTGAAGTACGATAGTTTTAAAGCGGACTAAATTTGAAAATGGGTGGAAGTAGGCTGTATTAGTTAAATTAGATGCAATTTTCTCTCAAGTTTGTTTCAGGATATCCACAAGTACTAGGGATTTGCACTGTCATTTAAAAATTCACATTTAATTTTTCAACTCAATTTGCACCCCTTTGTTCCTCACCCGTTTTAAAGTGGTAAGTGAAATTTCTGCAATCAGTATTATATATTTTTTGCCAAGTAAATACCAACCATTGATTTAATGAATTTGGTGTATTGGTGTATTTCTGATATACAGAAGCTATCTATTTTCATGATTCCTAGAAGTACGTATTTGGACAATCAATTGTCGAGTTTCTGAAGGTGGTAATATCAAGCTGCCATCATTTTGTCAATGAATGAACGCTAACACTCGTGCCTGCCGTTCGGGAAGTTGTGACTTCATATCACCATCAGACCATCTTGATTTCGATTTTCCATGATCTCCCGAAATCACACCAGGTGAATCCGGAGATGTTTCCTACAAAAAACATCATGGCCGAATACCTTTACGCCCTTTGTCCTCAATCTTTTCCATCCTCCAATGAACTCAACGTTGCATAAATAAGCCCAAGTGTCTGCTATTCAGTCAATCCTTCAAACTTTCACACAATCAGTGTTTCCCATATTACTTTTTTCTTCCCATTGCTTCTAATTCTTTTTCCCAAAGGGAATAAACAATATTTATTTTTCTTATGGCTTTACGCCTCGTCGACGTCAAGATAATTAGAGGCGGGATGGGATTGGGGAGAAGGAACGGGAAGGAATTCGTCTATGGCCTTTTGAAGGAAGTATCCAGGCTTTCGTCTGGAGTGATTTGGGGAAACCATGGAAAACCCAAATCTGGATACCCGCACGGGGATTCGAACCCGCATCCTCCCGAATGCCAGGCCAGAACGTTAACCGTTCACCCACCACGCTCGGTGGAATAAAAAAACCTGAAAATTGTATTTAAACATCTCACGGTACTCGAAGTTACAAAATTATTTAATGGCTGAGTTTTAAGTTGTCAAAACATTTTACCTATTTCTACGATTTCAGTATAAAAAATCTCTTTATCTATTTATAACCAGTAGTAATGTGAGAAATATTCATCAACCAGGTTATAACTGAGAACACATCTACCTAACCAATTAAACTGCAAACTTGATTCGTTATTCTTGTTCAACTGTTGAGCTTTGATCTTCGCGCAGTACTCCCGCATCTTCTCCCGAAGTAAATACTTTCTTTATTCTGCCAGAAGGTTTTTCGTAAAATCCACGGACTTCGTTCAAAATATGCCTCAGCCATATCCTTTATATCTTTCTCATTTTCCGAGTGCTACGAATCTTTATCCCTGCTTTTTTTTCGGGGGGGGGGATCAGTCTGAGAACCTTTCTACCCTTTGGTAGAACTCTTAGTTGTGGCACCTTCGGAATTCTCCCCTTTCCACTGAGCGCAGAACGTTCCTGAGAATCCCCTCTCTCAGATTTTCACTTTGTCAATCAGGAATCTTCTGTTCAGATGTAGACAGCCTGTGGCGTACAGGGCTTCTGGACATATGACTGTTGTGTAGTGTTTCAGCTTTGGGTTGCGCGAGAAGCATTTCTTAATCTGTTCTGATTTAGTCGACAGGCCAGTTCTATCTTTGTAAATGAAAATACCGCCTCTTAACAACTGTTATTTTATTTCCATAAGTTTAGAAGCGTTGTGGACTGGTGCATCATGAGTGACTGTAAATGGAATACATACATTGTGTTGTTAAGAAATTTACATTATATGTATACACTCAACTTACGATTTTTGATACAAACAATCACATGTTGGTCTGGAAATAGCTCTAATTGTACTTTTTCGTAGAATTCAACATCTTCCTGCTGTTCTGCATTGCTCCTTTTTTGACAACATTACTATTTCACTGTTTTTGAAACTGTCACATTTCAAAATCTCGTTTTGTTTCTGTACTATTAGTGCCCATATTATTTATACCACATAGACTGTGGTGCCATCTTTACGCATTAGCTTTTGTTATAATATATGTGTCTGTGTTGATTAAAATATTTCTCGTTTGTCTAATGGTGTCAATTATTGTGATTTAATGTTGTGTGTGTGTGGTTTAAGAGTACTCATATGTCATATGTGTCCTTTAATGTTTTGAAAAGTGTTTCATTTACAGTCACTGATGTTCCCAGTCCACAAGGGCGAAACGCGTCTTAACTTATAGAAATAAAATAACAGTTGTTAGGAGAAGGTGTATTCATTTACAAACCTTGAACAAAAAACTGTGGAAGAATGGCCAGTAACCAATTCCAGCTTTTTAATTCTTATGAAGAATCACTGTGAAGTTGAGTTCGATTCACTTTCGCAGGTACTAAAAATTTTCTGCCGATTTTACAGTCTTGTAGCGACATCTATCCATTAGCCTTTGCATTGTTGGTAAAGAACTTGGGTCACTCCAGCGATAGCCGGAGACCCACTTTGGCTGCCTGTCTTCTGAGGCAGTTGACCTGTAATCAGAGATATAAATAGTTTTTAAGAAGCATTTAAATACAAAATGAAAATACATTCTTATTTTTCTATTTCAAATACAAAATGGTTTCAAATGTTAGTATTTAAATACAAAATGTAAAATAGGTATATTTAAATACTTTTATTCAAATAAAATACATTTATAATATATATGTTATATTTTTCAATTAATTCATGGATTAACACTACTAATCATTCAAACAAGTTATCCTTCACGTTCAGTCTATTGAGGTCACATTATTGTTCCATATTCTACAGAAATTGTCAAAAAAACATTATTTTTTAGGAACGCCTTTTTTACTATTGGATGTTTATTCAGGAAATCTAAACAATACTCATTATCGTTTAAATATTGCAGTATTTCTGTAGTAGTGTTTGCATTGTCACTAGCTACAGAAGAATCTAAGCCCTCTACAAACATATAAAAAGATTCATTTATTACTTTTTTCCCAGTTGGATTATGTGTACATCAATCATTTTCTTGATTTCTTTTTATTACCTCAAAAACAAATTATTCTTTTATGTTTTCTCCGTTCTCCCTATGCAACAATTTGAGCTTAGAAGAAAAAGAGATGGCTCTAATATGTATTCATTTTCATTCAGTTCTTCTCATTAATAGTATCTCTCAAAACGTCTTCTAAACCTTTAGTTGCATTTATTAACACACTACAGTATACAGGTTTATCCATTTGTAAACTGCTTAGCATTCGTTATATTATTATTAATTCTGGTAGTAAACATTCACAGGAGGTATCTTTGTCCCTCTCGAAACTTCTGATGTTTTCAGCAATATTATATTTGATGTTTTACTAATACTTTGATAAATTCAATCCACCAAGCGAACAAAACTGACATAGAAACAACAAGCAAAACAATCACAATACGATATGGTAGACATGTCAGTGCTGTAGTTGTTTGTGTAATTTGATTTTTGTTTGGTAAATATGACAATAGTTTGAATGTTTTAATACATTAATATTCATCAGAGAGAATTACCATCTGAAATAAAAAGTATGAAAAACTAAGAAAAGTATTTTACATTTTTTAAATATAAAATGTGTATGAAAAACTGTTTCAAATAACATCAGTGTATTTTAAATAGAAATATGTATTTTCCATTTTGTATTTGCATTTTAAATACTTGTATTTCAAATAATGCGCAACCCTGCCTGTAATGTCGTAGTTTCCAAAGATTCGTCTGCCAAGTCCAGGCAATCTACAACTAGTATTTACATCTTATGACTCATATAGATCCCATTCTGGTCATCTAAGTTGACCAGTTCCTTTGCGCCATTTATCAATTTTTTCCCAAGGAAGCAGTTCACGTCAATCACCCTGCATCACACCGTTTTCATCTCAAAGCTTTCCAAGACTTCGCTTGTGATTTAACCTGAGAATGAGTGATCGACAAGGTTTGAAGAATGAGTCTGCGGGTCTTGCTGTCCGGCCTCAGTTTCTGGAGAATTGTATTGAGTAGTTCTCTATCAATGGAGACGTGCGTCTTCCTAAAACCCACAAGGGTGGCTACCACCTTGCGTTTTCTCACCTTGGGGTATGTCAGTATGGTATTGAATATCTGTTCGGCATAGGAACGACTCTTCCTAGAGCCTGGAAGGTATTCCTCCAATTCACTATCTAGTTGATTCTCTGCTCTTGTTTATTTGGCTTGGAGGCAATCTTGTATGTTACTGGAACAAGAGATCTCTCATTAGTTGGTTTAGTCGGTATAATACCCCTCCTTCTGAAACTGAAGCCTAATCAGGTGGTAACTTTTCTGAATCCCATGTATTCTGGATAACCCGGTCAAGTTGCTCACAGCATTGATGCCGGCATTTCAACCAATGATGTCCTCCCCAGCTACCTTCTTGTTTTTAAGACGCTGAATAATTAGATGAACCGCTTCAAATGAAGGGGGTGTTGAATTTGGATTTGGTGAAAAAAAATTTCTGGCATTTAAATAGCATTTTCTTACTACGTGCATTTCGGTGCCACACCCACTTTTCTGCATATATTTTAGACCTATATAACCCCTATATTGCACTGTAGGGATTTTTTTCCTGACTCCTGCATGTGCTTGCTATCTTTGGAGGGCAACTGTCAGTATTCTCTTGTTTCTGCTATTTGTAAACAACACACCTTGAAACACGCTGTTAGTTTTGTTTGAGTGCGTTTGCGAGCAGTTGTTTTCTTTAAAGTCAATTTCCCGCAAACTAAAAATTTTCAAAACATATGCTCCATTATATCAGAAGCTATCAGAGATAATTGAATGAAATTTTCAGAGATTCTGCATAGCAAAAAAGCCACCTCTGGTACTAGAAGCATTAATATTCCCCTATTAGGATATTCACAAAAAACATTTTCTGCAGTAAAAACTTAATATTCTTAACAATAAATTTTAAAAAAGTATTTCTTAAAAACTATAAAATGTATAAAGTAGATATTAGTACAGTGGACTGTACTGGCATCATGTAACATTCAGTAAAAATATTAAGGTCCTGCACCAAATAGTTTTTTCACAAATGGGTCAAATACTTGATTAAATTAACATGGCGTTAGATAGGTAGGGGGTGGTCCCTTTAAAATACTCTTCAAAGAGGTGACAGTTATCCCTGTCATTGAAGGCTGGTTTTCCCTGAAAGTCTCTGAAGTGGATTCTTGGTGGAGCATATTTTCTGAGTGCTCGTTTGAAGGTTTAGTAAAAATATCTAGAGTTATTTTTTTACGAAGCACTCTTCACGTTGAGTTCGCCAGCTTTGCGTAAAGATTCGTTTAATTTCTTAATAATCTTGGCTTTTAGCTTTCTTTGTTCTGAAATGTTTTCCAACCTTTCCTTCGTCTTCTGAGAGTACCATTTCATCAAAGCTGCCCGTCTTTGGCATTGTGTAGTCACAGTCTCTATGCCAAGACACATGCTTTCTTTTCCACTAATACAATATAATTCATATAGGACATGGAACGATCGACATGAAATTTTATTTCACAGGTGCCGAAAATTGAAATCTGTTCCGAACATTTTTAACACATAATGTTGCCTAATTTGAAAGCTGTTGATTGGTTTTAGATGGGATTTTCGGAGTTACTGACATTATTTTGACTTAGAAACTTTGAAAGCTTAGTATCTCAATTAGAATCTGTGATACCGTATGTCTTATCAGCCAACTCCTCGTACTATGTTAGTAGAAAATAAAATTCACGTTTGGATTCGTAAATTGAAATACAATTTAGTTTCAAAGGAAATAAGACAAGGTTGATACAACAGACTTTTAAAACTAACATGCGGATGAGGTTTATAATACATTTCTGTGAAAGTCTATGTATGAATGCTTCACAAAACAATATTTATTGTTGTACAATACTGACTGCAGGTAAAAAATGAACTTCGTATTTCAACAAAATTTCAGTGGATTGTCATTGAAGCGATTTATTTCATTTTTTTTAATCACTAGTGCCGAACCCAGTGAAATTTTTACTCACTGAGGTAGAACGAAACGATCAGTAAAGTAGTTCCGCCACTTTGGGTGGTAACAGTGTCGCAATGTGACCGGCAAATGTTCTAATGACGGATATGATGTATAAGAAAAAAAATGAATCTTTTATCACTTGAAAAAAGGTCTATTATAATACAATCACTGTTATTTGGATTATTTTAATCAGCAATTTTCCTATCACGAGGTATATCTAATTAAAATCTATATTTTATAACATTCTCTATTGTAGTTACATGTAATTATTTTTTTAGTGTAAACGCACAGTTAGCATTTCTACTATTTAAAGTTGACTGGTGAAGTATTACTAATAAAAGGCGGATCATGCTACAATTCAGTCTCTCTCAAATAAAGGTAAATTTAAATAAAATTAGGGCGAAAAGAAAACTTACAGAATTGAATCGATTAAACTCATATTAGTTCATCAATTTTTCATACTAGGAGCTGCGTCGCTAGGTAACAGATCCAACCGCTCTCCATTCCACTTGATTTGCTACCGACAACAAAACAAGAGAATTTACTCGTATGTTTGATAATTCATCAAAACTGCAGTGTAGTCCATGGAATATTCCCTTTGTGTGTCGTCATCCACGTCACTGTTTTCTCGGTGGACATCAGAGTCAGTGATGAGTGTGCGAATGCTCTCTCGCCCTAGCGACTTCGGTGCATATTGTGTTGACGTGGGCCAGTGGCAAAATAAATCCGTGTGGGCGGTATATCCCGCGCATCTCTTTGGTAATTACCATACCGTAGCCAGATAATCTTACTGGGTTAAGGGGAACGTGGGACCTAAAACAGGGAGCACTCTATTATACTTTGTCAGAGGTTAAGAATCAGCAAAAATTTCGATCGCGACCGGGATTCTTTTCGCGGACATACGATCCTCAAAATCCTTAATCAACTGAGCTACCAGAGGTACGAGTCATTGGAGTTGCACTCTTACTTTATTAAAGTAGCTAATCTGTAACGCTGCATTACTTACGAGTAACAGTACATAATGTGCACGAAGGGGCCGTGTATCATGTATCCAGGTCGGTCACAGCTAATGGGCCCTGTCATATGGACGAGGTATCTGATTCATCTTTTGCAATTGGTAGCTTCAATCAATAAACTTTCAGGTAGTTACTTTCACCGAACCGTAACTTATTCTTGTATTATGACACAGGTGTATTACTTTATGGAATAACACTTATTTATTTTTAGTAAGTAGCGTTAATCCGTTTATCCTGAGACTGTGAAGGTTGTTCAATACGAAACATAGAGAATCGGTTGCTTTTAGTTTGATGGCTGTTACATTTAAAAGGTGACGGGACGTACCGTAAAAATTCCAGTAGCATCTAGCTGCGTATTAGATACAGATGTAAGAGTCGGCTGAGCAGCAGGCGATGCTGATTGGATCTTCGGTTGCGGCTGCAATAAAATTGAGACTTTTTGCCACTCTTCCCAGTGGTTTTCGGGCATGTTTCCAGTATAATATCTCGTCTGTAGGATGATGAAGCGAGAATCCATCAGGGATCCGGTCTGTTTGTGGATAATAGCCGGATACGGCGTTAGCTCTAGCGGGGTGATATAACTGTCCCCTTTCCCTCTCCCCACCATCCGCGGATCCTGTGGATTCTTGCGGGTCAGACAAGAGGAACATTAAACCTTAAGTGTGACGTTGGCGATCTAAGTGTCTCCAAACGATTGCCTAGAAGGCATACCAGTGCCGAAGACACCCCTTCCCTGACGTCGCCGGTTGGAATTGGAGTGTCCATTTTTTTAACCAAAATGTAAATGCAAAGGTTTTTTTTAGCTTATGAATTTACGCCTCGTCGACGTCGAGGTCATAAGAGGCGGGATGGGACTGGGGACAAGGAATGGGAAGGAATTCGGCCACGGCCTTCTGAAGGAAGCATTCTGGCATTCGCCTGGAGTGATTTGGGGAAACCTTGCAAACCCCATATCTGGATGTCCGGATGATGATTCTAGCCGGCGTCCTCCCGAAGGCCAGAACGTTAACCGCTCACCCACCACGCTCGGTAAATGCAAAGTCAACATTTGCATTCCCAAGGATGGACCTTATCTGCCGGTAGCTCCGCGGCACGGCGCTGCTGTCAGTTTTTAAAGATCGCGGTTGTGCTTCACGCGTCCACGGCGTAAGAGCAACGAAGTGTGATTCGTTTTTATGAAGCAAGCGACGAACGCCCATCAAAATCCCACAGGGAATGCAGCCAACTTATGCGGAAAAATGTCTCGGTTTGAGAAATGTGAGGTGGTGATGTTGTGAGTTGGTAAAAGGCGATGAAGACTGCATGACAATGAGCATCCACATGTGATAATCAGAACAATGGGAAAATCTCGCTCTCAGTGTTTTTCAGGTTTTCGGCCAGTTGAAGTTCCTGGCAGGACAGCGATTCTCGTGCAACGATGAAGCCAAGACAGCAGTTCGACGGTGGTTCCACAGTCAGACTGACGAATTCTACCGCAGGGGCATCTCAAATTTAGTGCCGCGATGGGACAAATGTCTGAACCGGTATGGGAATTATGTGGAAAAATAGGGTAAGGTATATAGAATAGTTCTAATATTTGTAATTATCTGTATATATTATGTAAATAGCAAACTCGCTAGAAGGGAACTTAAAATACGGTTCAAAGAAACCATTTTTACCCACAATATGACACCAAAGTACCTGGGTGTTACCCTTGACCGAACATTACCCTTTAATGCACATCTAACGAAAATGACTGAGAAGTTAAAAACAAGAAACACGTCATTCAAAAACTATGTGGTACCTCCTGGGGTGCATCGGCCTCCACTCTCCGCTCCTCTGCTCTGGGTCTTGTCTTTTCGGCTGCCGAGTACTGTGCCCCGGTCTGATTAAATGGTCCGCACGTGAGAAAAGTGGACACCCAACTTAATAACGCTAAGCGTATGATTGCAGGAGTGATCAAGACAACTCCCACAAGATGGCTCTAGATACTGAGCCGCATACCACCACCTAACCTGCGACGAATTAATGCTCTTACACGTGAGTACAAGAGGATAATGGACAACAGAAACTTAACGATCCAACAAGATATTAAGGATGCCAACATCAACAGGCTTCACTCTAGAAAACCGCCAATGATATCGGCAAGGAATGCTATTCGTGAAGATTTGAACATTACCAAAGCTTGGATCCAGGAGTGGACTGTATAGCAGCTTACCTTGCATCACACAAAAGCCCCCAGGTTTTGATTTACCTCGTAAAACTTGGTCCACACTCAACAGAATCAGAACTCAATACGGCAGATGAGCACACTCCCTGTACACGTGGGGCAAGCAACCATCCCCCTTATGTGAATGCGGGGAGATTCAGACTATTGGTCATATTATTGAAGAGTGTCCTATAAGATCTTACAGTGGCAACTCAGGAATCGATAAACTATATTAATAAAGTAGATATAAGTATTTAATCTTGTAAAGTTGCAGTGTATATATTTTATCAATGTTCTTAAAAGTGTCTAAGTTGTTTTTCGATAAATAAATAAATATCTGTATGTACCTTACATTTTCCAATAACAAATATGGGCAAAGACTATCTGATTCGCCGTCGTACTTGCGGCCCATGCACGTGGTAGCTTGACTTGTAGAAATTGAAGCAAGTTATTCTCAACACTGTCACCTTAAAAACTGTGACAGGTTTCTCTACTGTAGCGACGTGTCAGGAAAGTGATTCCATCCCACACTTATCCTAGTTCTTACTCCTAAGCTTAGAGCGTTCGATTTTCCTCCGAAAAAGTATTAGAGGGGGAGCCGGAGAGCATATCGTGATAGGTGGGCGCCGTGTGAAGTAGTGGGTGTTCCCTGTAGCCCTGCGTGGCTACGGGCGAGAGAGATGGCCGTCCGATCCGCCGGGATTGTCTCGATAAATCTGCAGCCCTGCCTTCCCTTCGTGCCGCAGCTCATAATACGGCGCACATAGCTGGTGGCCTGCCACGCCGATGAATAACTCGCATACCACGAGCTGGCCAAGTCCGCCGCCACTCCCGTCAACAGTTATTGGGCTCCCAAAATACTCAGACCACGCGCAGCAACGTCTACAGATTAAAAAATAGCAATTAAATATCTGATCAAACGAAGTCCTCAGCTGTTATTTGTGGGAGCTCTTCTTATATCCGATTTGGAGGGAAAGGCAGAGCAGATTTTTACTGCTTCCCTGTTACACCTTTTTTCGAAATAAAAAGGATAAATTAGTGCAAAGTGAGTGGTATATTGGTGAAAATGCCAAAATTAATTGTAACATTACAGTTACCTTCCGCCGGCTACGAAGTAGTGTCTCTGGAGCGGAGAGATACATTTTTTTCTAAGCCAGTCGTAGCGCGGCTCACGTAGTGAAGGCATTGGAGTATATCCTTACTGTATGATGTAGTTTCGTATTTGTAACTGTGTTTAAGAAGAGCTTTATGTTCTCGATAGGAACAGTGAATGTAAAAGTATAGTTGGAACAGCGTTTAAATAAACAGTGAACCTCAAGTTGTGATAATAGATAGTTTAGCTTCAAGCAGACATCAGCGATAATTTTCCTTTTGTCTCAAGAATTCTGTAATCTTTCGGATTAGAAGTTTCGATTAGGCTTTACTTTGAAATTTGATGGTGGCTAAATCGTTCCCAAGTGTTAACGTGCTTTATCAATAAACCTGTAGTGGACATAATTATTCTTAGCAATGAACTAAGTGACCTTTATAAATTGTTCTAATAATTTCTGCTTAGGATGGCTTTGGTTTCACCATCTGGCGACCGACGGCACCACGAACTGTATGAAATTAAATTAGCTTGCTTCTAGAACTGTGTCTTTTAGAGAGAACATATTTTTGCGAGTATTAAAATACCGCTCATTATAAAAGAAAGCATACGAGTGTTCTTACATGTCTTACCGTGATCAGGACTGTAAATATTAATAAAAGGTCTTACATCAGCTGTTATTTGTGAGAGCTCTTCTCATATCCGATTTGGAGGGAAAGACCTGTTACACCTTTTTCAGGAATAAAAAGGATAAATTACTGCAAAGTGAGTGGTATATTGCTGAAAATTCCAAACTCAGTATTTAGAAATATATATGGATATGAAAATTTTTGCTTTCAAAATATAACGATCCAATAAGATGAAAACCTGCGGGTTTGCCCTTCTCCAATCAGAACCTATGGTGGATCATAATGATACTATTCTGTAATCACTAAAATTCAGCATGATTTTTAGGGCAGGCCTCCACGTTCTCGTCAATTTAATCTCGATGGTTTGGTGTTATCGGCTCATTTAAATAGTTTTGTGTTTTAGGGTCCTATCTGCATAGTAGAAGTCTGAAAACTTTAGAAATAATTTACTACCTTTCACGTTTTCAGGTCAAAGGAACAATAAATTGTGACTTATACTTAAGCCAAAGGTGAACGTTTTCAATTTTAAAACTTTACCATGAAGAACTGAGTGCAAATCTTCCATACGATGAAACCAATAAAGTCTGGAGGCGCCAGAATAACAGCATAGGTATTGTTCTGATTCCTAAAATTGTATAGATGACTTGCCGGAGGATTTTTGATGCATATTTTTGGTTAATTGAATGTAGTTTAAAATTTCTGCTCCTGTTATTTGACCATACTTATACCGTTTAGACAGTTGGGTAGGTGGTTGGCTGTTTGTAGCAGCAGGTTTACTGGAAATGTTGAAATCATCGGACGCTCAGATTTACTACGGAGACCGTGCCTTGGTCTCGGATCGCGGCGTTAGTGAACACGTCGGATTTTCAATTAATGTGCCTTCGGTGTGTAGAGCTCCATAAAACTTTCACCCTGAGCGTAAATATTGTATCTCCTTTGTTACGCCACAATTATTTCACCAATGACTAGTCAGTAAATGATTGGTACATGGTAGCAGTACTGTATTATTCAAGATTTTTAGTCAGAAGTGAAACGCTTCAACGTGTAAGGACGAAACTGTATGTCTATTGGATGTTTAGCAAAATTAGAGGAATGAAAAACTATTGCGACAGAAGTCTAATCAATTACATATCATTTTAATACTCGCGTAATAAATGAAACGGATTCAAAGAACTGTTGGAAAAGACTCAAGAGGAACAGGATAATACAGAGGGAGACAGAAAGAGAGAAAACTTCAAAGTGATGGTTACTTTGAAAGGAACCGTAGTAAAATCAACCAAAAATTGGATGCTATTTTTTGTTCTTTGAGCTTTACGCCTTGTCTACATCAAGGTCATTAGAAGCGGGAGAGTATGGATGGGGGAGGGGCAACGAAAGGAACCATACAAGAATTCTCCATGGAATGATTTCCAGAAACTTTAGAAAACCGAAATCTGGAAGACCGGGCGGGGATCAGAACCCCCGTCCCCGAATGACAGGTTCGAGAGTTGCCGCTCATCCGGGCTCAGGGGCGACCATTGTTAAAGGAATTGAAGGTGTTATTTGCTTCCGGTGTAAAATTTTTACATCATCAATACTAGAGAAAAGTAAAATTCTACTGTTACTAACAGTATACTAAAATACTTGGAGTAGTTATGAGTTTTCTGCGATTTACATTAGTGGGGATCGGAAAGTGGCCATCGCTGGGTAGCTGTCATGATAGCTCTAAGATACTCGTTCACAGTTTGTGGCTGTATTCGTTTCAGTTACCGAAATATCACTGCTTCAGTGCTACCATTTGCAATTTTCAGTTATGCTGCTGGAGGGAATAGATAAATGCGTTCTGCCCACTCAGACAGGCCAGTTGAAATAAAAAGCAACTAGCTTTTGTTCGCGACTTCATGGAAATAAAACAGGGAAAAGATTATAGTTTTCTCATTGACTTATAGTTTATCATTAATTATGAATTAATATTTAATAAACTATAAAATTGAATTAAAATGCATAATCAAAACCACTGTAAGAAACATGTAAGAAATTTAACTAATACTATTAAGAAAAATCCAAAACAAAATCGAAGCTCAATTAGGCGGAAGCGTAAGCAGCATTAAAAAACTAAAATTAACCGAAGTTGTTAATCTTAAGAGTATATTCTTCTTGGGGAGACGTTATCGAATCATTTAACATAGTCTTATATTTACGAACGAAAATAAAGTTTAATCTTCAAAATATTCTTCAGTTCCTTGTTACCCCTCCAGTTGGTGTAATGAAATGGTACAATCCTCAGATTTTAAGTCAGACTGCGTTAACCTCGTCACTTTTTGCTCCTTGGTTTTAGCGTCGTTGTGAACACGAAGAAAAAATTCTAGAAACAATTGTTTTGGTTTCAGAGATCTCAGAATAATCGGTCCCAATAATTTATTCAAGAATTTCTTTAATATACATACCTACACTGTAATGTTTCAGTTTTATAATACTTTATATGCTCCTTTGAATGTGTTCATTTTTTACCAATAAGTTTATTTTTTATATTGGCATTCATTTACAGCTGCATCATCTGAATAGGTGGGCAATAGAGTTTTTTATTTTTTTTTTGCTGTCGTCAGTCTTTAGACTGGTTTGATGCAATCCTCCATCCTTTCCTATCCTGTGCTAACCTCTTCATTTCTACATACCCCTTACAACCCACGTCCTCAATTATCTGCTTCATATATTCTAATCTCTGTCTTTCTCTACAGTTCTTACCTTCGACTGTTCCCTCAACAACGCATTAACATATCTCTCATGTTTATTGGATTGATGCAGCAACTAGCATGCTATACTCGTACATGGTCAAGAAGTCAGTTTCCGAAGTGATCGTAACATTTTAAACGTTGTTGTTGTTGTTGCTGCTTTATGGCGCGTTGACATCGAGGTTATTAGCGCATTTTAAACGTTATGGGTGTAACATCCACAAGAGGTATAACAAATTGGCTTGCAAGTTAAAGATTATTATTAATTGACTCTGAGAGATATTCATTGTAGGCAACTTTATTCTTTCAGATATCTGCTTTGGTTGGACATCAGAGTGTAATAGCGACGAAACCAGCTGGCAGGATCAAGGCAACGGTCGCAGTGGTTGCATGTAGAACATACCGTATCAGCGAGACTATATTTATTTGAAGGAGAGCAAGCTAATTAACCTGTAATACTGAATATGCGTACATATCAAATTTCGGAACTTTTTTTTTATTAGTGACTTTCAACATACTAGTTTTTATTTCACTGATGTCATAATTATTGGTGTTAAATTTTTTTTAACATTGCTATCGTGGGTTTAATCAAATATTCTGGTTTTTATTGCTCTTGGGCTCTAATTATTATCGTTAGCTGACTAGTTTTATCGTTAAAATATTAAATAGTCTACGGTTCTTAAATTTTAAATGAAAATGCTTCGGAACAGCTCCTATGTAAGCTTTATGCCGCAGAGTATTTTGAATATTCCACTGTTGTTCGGTTTGATACTGTACATCCTCGTTGCAGGCTGCTGGCTTCTCTCAGCAGTTTACTGCACCCGCTAAACCACCAGATCTTTTACTGTGGCAAAACATTGTATATCTATTAGTCACTACCATGTAGTATGGGAACAGTCTTGATAGTTAAAATAGTACCCGGCAGCCGGTGACAGTGCCTTTACCTGCGATCACAAGCAGAGTAATCTTGAGGTGACCTACGATCCACCATAGGTAAGATTCTGCTTTTAACGAAACAGACATCGCTTTTAGAGATCGGTATGAGTTGTGATGCATATTTTCTCTCCACTACCCTGTACGTGGTTCTCTTTTTTGATTAGAATCTCCAGTTTGTTTCAATATTGCTGCACCCTGTAAATTACATATTCTATGAATTAATGTATTTAGTCACAGTTATATTTCGAGCAGATTAATTTGTGTAGTATGTGTATTAATGGATTTTTTTATGGTAGTACGTAATAATTGCTGTGAAGGTGGTGTTTTATCTGGCCGGAGAACGCATTAACAGTCATCAAAGTTTAGCGTGTGCTCGGCCAGGAGAAAAATTGTTCTCAACAGGAGGATAATTGTTATAATGGCCCAATAATCTGATGTATGGATGTTAGAAGTGCTAGAATCACAGCACAGGTTCATGTAGTTTTCTCATATGCTGCAAATACAAATTAAATCGGTAAAAGTATCTTCTTTATTTGTACGTAGTGCGGAAACCGTGCACCCAGTCTGCTTGTGCTAGTGACCTTGTTTTCTCATTACTACGTGGTGAGCTATCAGCATCGTGACTATACTCTGCTCAAGACGCGCAGAGCTATGTAAATTGACTTACACTTGGTGGACGAGTATTACCATGTAACGTAGCTAAAAAATAATAAATGACGAAGTAAGCTACGTAAAAATAGTTTAGAATATCTCACTGAGGTTCACGACTTTCTTATTTATCACGAATCGCCAATAAACCTATTAAACTTTATTGTGGCAGGGATCAATCAGATTCAGGATATTGGCTTTTCCCTGAGATGTGAATTACAGTGTTTTGTCATACTTATTCCCACATACGTGAATCGGTGAACGACGGCCAAATTTTTTATTTTTTCTGCACATTTTTTCTCACCAATCCGAGTACTCGTTCTGTCCAGATACCGAGAGCAATTACGATAATTTATGTTTGCAAGATAAATATGAAATTTGACCTGATCCCGTCGTGTTAAACACATTTCGTGCCAAGGAACACCCAAACCTTTTCTATCGGATTAAATGAGTGAACGAAAAATAAATAATAAAAAAATAAAATAGATAAACCTGACACACCAGACAGAGTTCAAAGACAGAGGGCTCGGTCTTTAGCTATGTAATTGGGAGAAGAATTACGAAACTATTATTACTGTAGATACAGCTAGAAAACAAAAATCAGGTAATAGTTAAGTGAAATAATGTTTTTCTGGTTCAATGTAAAAATAAATAATTTTCGAAGAATTTTCGATAGTTGGCCAGCTATTCACAACTTTCATACACTGAAAAGCTAAAGAAACTGGTACACTGCCTAATATCGTGTAGGGCCCCCGCGAGCACGCAGATCAGGCAACATGTTTCCAATCATCAACAGTCCAATGTCGGTGTTGACGGACCCAAGTGACTCGTGCACTCAGCAAGGGTACACGAGTGGGTCTTCGGCTCCAACAGCCCATATTGATGATGTTTCGTTGAATGGTTCGTACGCTGACACTTGTTGATAGCCCAGCATTTAAACCCGTAGCAAAAATGCGCAAGGGTAGCTCTTCTGTCATGTTGAACGATTCTCTTGAGTCGTCGTTGGTCACGTTCTTGCAGAATCTTTTTCCGGCCGCAGCGATTGTGGAGATTTGATGTTTTACCGGATTCCCGATATTCACTCGTGCACTCGTAAAATGTTCGTACGGGAAAATCCCCACCTCATCGCTACCTCGGAGATGCTGTGTCCCATTTCTCGCACGCCGACTACAACACAACGTTCAAACTCACTTAACTCGTGATAACCTGCCATTGTAGCAGCAGTATCCGATCTAACGTCTGCGGCAGACACCTGTTGTTTTATATAGACGTTGCCGACCGCAGCGCCGTACTCTGAGTGTTTACATATCTTTGTTTGCATACGCATGCCTATACCAGTTTCTTTGGCTCTTCAGTGTAATTGCTTAACAGAGTGGCACTGTTGCAAACAGCCTGTGACATGATAAAGGAGTTGTCGGAACAAATAATTTACTAACGGTTGTTCAACTCTTTTGAGCTAGTTCAATGAAATCACTGCACGAAGTAACCGGCAGAATAATTTGCGATTTCGAAATGCACGAGCTCGAAACAACTATCGTAGAGGTGTTAATTTATTGTAGTCGCTGTAACAAAATAGAAGATAGTGCGAATGGTTCATAAAAATTGGAAAATACCAAGCGGAAAAAAAATGCCCGTATTAACTGGAAGCGCCTGGTTTTGCAGCATGAGATGTGCAGCGTGACATCTGGATGTAGCCCCTGAAGCAGCAGATTCCGACCGGAAAAGCATTGTTCCTGCACGAGCGGCCGTCGCAACTTTATGGGGCACACCCCTCCTTGTTCCGTCCACACGGTCATTACGGTAATGCAGTCGGATGGCCTTAACTGGAATGGGCTGGGCGTGTTCGCAAATTACTTAATGATATGTACGCTGGCAACGCGACCGTAATTACAGCCAAGTGCTGCCTACGAGGGCTCGGGTTTCACAAGCTCCGACCCTTTACTGGGCTCTCCCTAGAGGATTACCTACACATCCAGTCACTAATAGAGCTGCTATCCTTAGCTACTCCACTTGCGAAATCGTGTTTTAAATCGTCAAGATGGCAACTGGGTTTGAAAGCTGTAGGAAGAATTCCGGAATTTATTTCTTCTCCAGAGATCATTATCAACATTAGGTAGTACAGTTCTATAGATTTTAACTTGTCTTATGTTTATCAAAACTGTTCACTAGATTGTTATCATAGTTTTCTGTACTGGCAATACATTTTGTACCCAATAATAAGGTTCGTACCAAGGGTTCTGAGTGAGCGGTAACACACTGGTCTTGCATTCGGGAGACGTGGGTTCGGATCCCCGTTCTGCCATCCAGGATTTCGGTTTTCCATGGTTCCCGAAATCAATAAACACGAATGCCTGGATGGTCCCTTCAAAAGGCCAAGGCTGAATTGCTACCTGTTCCTCGCCCCCAGTTATTTCTCGCCTCTAATGACCTCGACGTCGACAAGGCGCAAAGCCACAAAAAACTTGATTCATGCATCTAACAACATGACTGATTTTACTAATGTCGATTTTTCCTTTTATAATACGCAGTTCACAATACAATATTGGAAGCTGTAAGCTGTTTGCTATAAGCACTGTACTTGATGCAGCTAAGCTCTAACTGGAAATTACTTCAAGATTTTACTGGAATATTAATAAATGCGCAAAGAGGTATCTGATATGATAATAATAAAAAGTGTGCACCGTACACGATATTCGAAGTATATGGACGGAATTAATACTCCATAGCAACTTTCAGAATAAGTAGATACCATAGAAGTAACTGGAATCGTTTCCTGTTGGCTTACCTATGTGAAATGGTTCGTAGCTGTTACTGTAGCGGAAGGTCAGGTACTCCCTGACGGCGGCCAAACCAACCACGCTGAGTAGGTAATACGTTGTTGTAAATATGCGCCTGTAGTGCAAAAACAAATGCAACTGAGCTGCGGCTTGGGCACCCAGTGAGTTCCACACTAGTGTGTGTTTTGTTTCTGGCAGAAGATTTTCGTCGCTCCTGTCTAGATTCGTTAGAGCTTATTGAAAATGATGCGTCAAATAAACGCATAGTAACGCCGGCTTGAAACACCCAAAAGGGCGAGATTTTAACATCATCACCATACGAAAAGTGTGGAGAGGATAGGCAAAACAGTACCGAAAGTAAAAAGGGCGAAGCGAAAAAATAAAAAGGTAAAGGCGGTATAGTTACGTTGAATACAAATAACAGTATTTAAAGTCTTTCCGAAGGAAATCAAGTAAAACAGACCGAATGCATCGAACGTGGAGAAATTTTTGAAGAAGACTGGATTCAGTGCTATGAAGCAAAGATTGGGCCCGTGAAGATTTTGTTTATATAGATTCTTCAGACATCCATTATTGCTGTAAGTTTTGTAAGACCAAAAAAACGATTAGGTCACCTTTTATTATTGTGTCCGGGGCTACCCGACAACTTTTGTGTTGCCAAAAAATTAAGGCAAAAGTGTTTTTAATTTAATTAGTTGAAAAAATATGTTATGATTACTAACTTCTAATTAAAATGACTGCAGAAGATCAAATTTTAATTTTAAGATAAAAAAGTCAGAAAATGTGTTTATTTTATTTTTATTTGCAGTTATTTTTAAGTGTCCGGGGTTACCCGAACTTCCCCTGTGTGTAGACAATTATGATAGCTGGTGTGTTCAGCGCATTTTGGTGTTTGTGTTGCGGGTGAGAGATGAATGAAAATTGACGGTGCAGCCGGATC
Source organism: Vandiemenella viatica (assembly GCA_031002005.1). Lineage (NCBI taxonomy): Eukaryota > Metazoa > Arthropoda > Insecta > Orthoptera > Morabidae > Vandiemenella > Vandiemenella viatica. Next base: position 14,849,472 of record JARYHS010013631.1, on the reverse strand, counting down.
CAGTACATTCAAGCCTGTTTTTCCGAAAGACACCAGGATGATCATCAAATTCAACGTCTTCATCCACCGCACGAATCACTATTAACATTGTGTATGATCTCGATCCTTACACATGTAGGAGCGGTTTGAGGATATTAGCACTGAAACCGGTAGATTTATTTATTTATCAAGAGTAGTGAACCACCAACACTCCTGCGCTCTTCCCCACATACCCAATTATGAAAATTCATTCCACAACAGTGTCGAAGGCTATATAAGATCATAGTGTCTCAATGACGTTGGTTAACAAGGCGGGTAGTAATAATAAAAAACACTATTAAGACAGTGTTCCTTTTATCTTTAGATCATTCTGTTTGTTTTCGGCCTTAATGACACTATGAAAAATATGTATTTGAAACCACGGAATGTTGCTGTTCCTGAAATTCGCGATCATTATTTATCTTTTTCAGGCACATTGTACACTGTGCCAGGATAGGTCGGGACTGTTCGGTGGATGTTCAAAAATTAATACTCATGCGCGGACGCAGGTAAAATGGCCGCTCTTTTCCGTGCAAGAGACAAACTCCAGAATTTACTAGCACAAACCGTCGATACTGAGTTACTCCGCTACTGATTAGTTGAATAGAGATAGAAAGAATCATTGATTATATGCGGGCAACTCACTAATTGTAAATTTACTGTTTTCAGAATTTTAGCATTCACTTTAATCAGCAAATCGGCTGTCCACTTCGTCCTTCATCACGAGCATTAGTCTCTCCTTTCTGATTTTCTAATATTTCCCTCATTCATGATATTTTCACTATAAACGTCAACAATCTGTCTGTAAACTTTCAACGCACAAACATTTTGTGCGATCAAAAATATTATCGTTGACCGCATTTCGATTTTAACGTTCATTCTAACTAGTGTCAAGTTACAAAAAATAACTGTACCCCATAAAAAATGTGACTTCATTGAAATAAAGTTTATATATTTAGCAACATTTAACAACACATAATTTTTTTTAAATTCTTTCAAAATTTTTGTATAACCATTCGGTTTTTACTTTCTGGACGCACCTAGTGTAATTTTGTAAATTATATCAGCCCATCATTCTGCTATAATAAGAAACCATTTTTCTTATATGTCGGTGCCAACGAATGAATAAGCATCTTGTAAACAATCTCATAAGACTGAATAGCGTAGAAACCACCTGATTTACCTGATTTAATAAAACTGACAAAACTCTAAAAGCTTCTTATAAAAATTTTAAACTCTTTATCTGACTTTAAAAGGTAACAGCAAATACGAAAAATTTAATCTCGTCTATATTTAATAGAAGAAAAACTAAATATGATTTATGTTTATAAGCGATCGTTACAACTCTTTTAGAACCGAGTAGGCGTGTGGAACATAATAGAATTTATCCAAAAATAAAAAAGTAGGAGCAAATTCTTTATGGAAATTTGTATGATTATCAGTAATTTATATTGTCTCTTTATTAATAAAACAAAGAAGTACCAAATCAGAATAAAAAGCAGAGTTATTTAAACTGAAATCTGTTTGTCGACAACTGACAATGATAAAGCTTAACAGCTCACATGAGAACTGACTAAAGTTTTCAAATCATCATCATCAACCGTTCGACAAACCAAAATGCTACTTCATTTCAATCTATGGTTATCAAAATTTGCAGTTCAGTTCCAAATCTCGCGCAGTGCTGCTGCTATAATTTATGTTAGTCGCTCAGATACGAAACTCCTAATATGGCCATAAAACTTATCAGCTGAAACTATTCGAGTATAGCAACTAAATTTGAAATGGTCTATCAGTACTGGTAATTTGTAAATTTTTACTACACATTGACAATCTCAGGTACAAGCATTTCAAAAAGATGAATCTAATCAATGGTAGATTTTGCGTAAAACGGGTTTAGTTCATTTCAGCAGAATTATTTCAGTCAAGAAAAGAAACTGGGTTTCATTAACGTTTGATTTGTTCAGTTTTCAGCAGCAGTTAGCGATACCAGATTATTAGAATAAAATTACATATCTTTAAGTCTATAGTGTAAGTGCTGAAAAACTGGAAATATATCAAGTGCGACCAAAGATTTAGTTGTTAGTGAACTCACTAAATAATAAGGAAAGAATTAAAAAAGTTATATTTTTTATTTGCGATGCAGTGTAACATGAGGACCAAGTTTCAGGAGTTAACTTAGACTCCTTGAGTTGAAAACAAAACCTGACAAGATCTTTTAATTAACATCAGGGTCAACAGCAAAGCTTTAAGGTAGGAGTACAGAAGAAACACACAAACCACCTCAGTGTAAAGAAAATTATTTTACGACATACATTTCTCAAAAGGACGCAGCTGAAGAAAGTTTTGCGGGAAGTGTGATGCGTAACCAAATATGGCATCAATAATGCAAGTAAATACTATACGCCCTCTCACTAAAGAAATCAATTTTCGGGAGCGGATCTCGTTGACAGCTGCACCATTACAATCGAAACAGTATTATTATTTAGTAAGTGAAAGAGAAACTTATTTAACACATACTAAAAAACAACTGCGATTTCATTTTGAGTTAGTTATTTCCGAAATCTATGAAAACTGAAGTTTCCATGGCCTCTACCGTTCTTGTATCAAAACTTCCAGATCACCTTCTAATGACATCTTTGTTAGATGTTAGTATGGACGCAGGAATGTCTATGCATTAGGCGAAGGAATCAAGCTGGCGAATTTGAAATATTAAGATATGTCAATCCTGCATTGGCTTTATAGACAGGAAGATTATCTTTAAAGGTGGTTTACTGATAATAGAAACCCCAGAAGGAAGGATTAATAGCAAAAGAAAAGCAAAATCTAATTGCGATGAGTATTTGAAGCAGCAAGGGGGAAATAATATTGCACATGGCAAGTCTGACTGCTAATTATCTCAAACTGCTTCTGACTTTAATGAGCACGTTTCCCGGGCTGCAAGCCATTGTTTCGCTGCCTGGGTCTGTCTCTCCTTATTTTTCATTAGTTGAGAATCCGCTTTTGTAATTTTCGCTAAATCTTCTACAGTTGAGACTGCTCCCGTTAATTTCACAAAATCAGCCTCACATAACGCACTCAATGCTTAACCACAAAAAAGCCGATTAGTTTCTGCCAATCGCTGGCTCACTGTGATCTACCACACTCACCGAAGTGATTTGTCTGTCTACCTGCGTGAATGGACAACCGTATAGGTCGCAATCATTTTTGAACAACATTTGACAAACACAATAATTAGAGAGGAAAGCTATTGTCACGCAACTTTCTTGTTACTACACGCCACATTCCACCAACACACGGGACCAACAGCTTAAAGCGGGCGCGTTGGATCGGTTACAATCATGGTAGTGAATCCAAACCTATCCTTGTGTGAGAACGAAGGCTTTCACGGCGTATCGATGAAATATAGTCTTCGCGGGTTTTCCGCCGTATGTTGTTGAAGAGAGACAACAACGAGCTTTCGGCGGCTGGCTCTGCCGCCATCTTCAGGTTAGATGTGTGCTGCAGGGAGTACCAGCGCAGCACTGACAGTGTCTGGCCTCCGCGCGCCTTGATGAACCCGTATTGTACAGCTAACCTATCCTTAATACCAAATCTGAATATTGCTGATCTTCAATTAGGATTGGTCTTATTAAATATGTCCTTAGTGGCATTAATTTGTGTCATACAACTAGCATTGCAGCGGGACATAACTATTGCTTACCATGATCTGAATGGAATAGAATTTTTAATTGCATTGACAAATACAGCTATCAGTACAGCAGAAATTGTTTTCAAGATTAACTTAACTGCTTTGGAAGAAATGCTAAATAGTTAAAAATTTTCATTAATAGTTGGATAATTGAGCAAGAACACGAAAACATGAATTAATTCACATGTCTAATATCCATGATTCAGCAAAATATCTTGTAGTTATAATCACATGCAAACGAATAAACAGGAAGCATCAGTTTGTTTTTAGATCTAACTTGGAGACCATCAGACATGTTCAGAACGGATTTCGATCTCCTTCATATATGTTGAAGGGTACACAGCATATATGTCTGCGATATAGTCGTTTCTCAAAATGCGCCCCAGTTTTTGAGATATTCGCATACAAATGAACAAAAAATTCTAAATGTCGGGTATATAGTAAATTATTGCCTTACTTCACCGCATGGTAGCGTGGTCTATGCGGTAGGGTGTTAGTTTCATGATTTTGTGACCCGAGTTCAAAATTTTTTATTTATTTTTATCTTCAGAAATTGTCAAGCTTGACCTTATTTTGTTAAAACTTCATTTACACACTTTTATTGCGCGAAATAAAATTTAAAATAAGTCACATTGCTTATAACAGATACACCAAACATAATTTCGGCCCATATATCAACAATGGCTTCCTAATACGACTAGCCCATACCCAATGAAATTAAGTCAGGAGGCGAATCTGCTAGTAAACTGGAATCTGACAAGAAGTTTGCAGTGTTTATAAGCACTTGTCACTTATTCTTCCAATTCCTCCTTGAGCTCCATTTTTCGTCAAGGATAGGCCTACTATTTTATTTTCAACCATTTACACGCAACCGTTCTTGGAACAAATCAAGTGTAGAAGAAAGAAAGAAAAAACTATCTTCCCAATGCTACGTATTTCGTTTAAAATACCTTTTGATTATACCACTAAAGAAATGACGAAGATGAAATAAATAACATTATAGTAGGCCTAACCATTTCAGTTGAAAACTCGCCGAAACAATAAAATTATTAACAAAAAGAGAAAAAATAATGTAAGAATGGAGACTTTCCTGACGTATAATTGCAATGAAGTTTTCAAGGGTGTGCGGCTGATTTGTGTTGTGAAAAGACAATCCGTCGGTATACTCGTGAATTCATTACGAAAAAAGGATATCACCAAAAATAATGACTCTGGATTGTAGATAATATGATTTGTTTTATATATTATTTCACTCAATGAAAGTACTTAAATGAAGTTTTAACAAAGTAAAAAGGTCAAGCGGGAATTTGAACTCGCGTCAGAAAATCATGAAGTTAACATCCTAAAGCATAGACCACGCTAATACTCGGTAAAATAAGGCAATAATTTACTATATACCCGACATTTAGAATTTTTTATTTATTTGCATGCATGAGAAATGACTATACCACAGACATATATGCTGTGTGCCTTTCAACATATATGAAGGAGACCGAAATCCGTTCTTAACAAGTCTGATGGTTCCAAAGTAAGACGAACGTTTCTAAACATCTTTGCATCAGAACTTACATAGCCTAAAAAACAGAGCAAGTTTACAATGAACAAATTTAAGTGTGTTAGCATTTCATGTTTACGTTAAACGCAGTGGTAAAGCACCCTTTTATTCCAGACATTTAATTATGGAGAAGACCTTGAAACTGGAATTGTTTACATGAAAAGAGGGGGTGGGGTGAGGAACTACACAGGCCCACAACAGATGCACAGCTGTACAATACGGGTTCATCAAGCTTATGTATGATATTTTCAGAATTTTTTATTATTTTTTTTAATTTAATTTAATTGTGATGGAGCAAACGTTCCGGTGGCAATTCCCTTAGTTATTTAATCATTCCTTTTAATTTTAATTTTATTATCTTATATAATTTGAATGTTCAATTCCTCACCCATCTACTTTTGCGAATCCTCCCCCATATACTTTTGCCACTTACGCATTTTATTTTAAATTCCCTCAGCGTATTTGGTAAATTATTCATCACTTCTCTTGATATTCTGTTCAAATCTCTGATACCCTTACTCACAAAAAAAAAAAAAAAAAAAAAAAAAATCCCACTCTCTTATGCATGAAAACGTGTGCCACCGTGTGGTCATGGTCATCTTTTCCCTTTCATACCCTGTACCTAATTCTTCCACGAATATCCTTCCAAGCTTCATCACCGAGATATGTCCTGTACAATCCCAGCACTCTCTTCTCACTCCTGCTGTCTCCAATGAATCTCAATGAATCTCCTTCATCATATCAGTTACAGACTGCGTCCTGCGATAATCTCTACAAATAAATGTAGCTGCTCTAAAGTTTTGTAACCCAATTTCTCTCATCATCTTCTCCAGTAAATGAAGGATTTTGTAACCTTTTCCTACCACCTGTCCAATGTGCTCTGACCAGTTGAGTTTACTATCAAACGTTATGCCAAGATATTTACACTTCAAGCCTTCAACAGGCAGTTCTGATCCCACCCTATAATCATAAACAACCTTTAGTTTTTCGTCTGTGTACCTAATATGCTGACCCTTCTTGTATCTTCGTTCCATGATGACCTACCGATTTAGATATTCTGCCCAGGTCATCCTGCAGCTGTTCACAGTCTTCGCTCGTTTTGATACTATTATATACCAATATGTCATCCTAAACTAGACCGTAAACCATCAGCACAATCATTCGTTAGAACAATGAACAGAACGGACCCAATACACTACCCTGTAGCACTTCCATAATTACATTAAACTTACTTTTGTTGTTATTTGTTAAACAGTGGTCAATGCACGTAAGGGCACCAGGAATATAGACAACTTTGTGTTCCACGGATGCTGATTTTTTTTAAGTACAGTATAAAAAAATCCATAAAACAGTGAAAGCCCAATTTTTACTTGTTATATAAACCAATTCAGTATCTGTATATGTTATGCACCAATTTGGTAACCACATAAACTGTCTTCATTTCTGAGATGTCAATACCTGAATGATCTCTAGACAAAGCTGTATATAGCTTGCACAATAAAATCGTATTTCAGAAGTTGACTTCCTTAATTTGGCATTAAAAAATTAGCTTCGCACGCAAACATTTCCTACATCAAAATAGTAACAAAAAATGAACTCGGGCAGTGAACGTCTTGGCTGCATATGTCACTATGTCATATGTCTCATAAGCGGCTCTGAATGCACAGTCTTGAAATTTCTGCAAAACAACGTTGGTAGTTAATTTTTGCTGAATTTACTATGATGTTTATCCATAACCAAAAAATTACAAAGCCAACAATTATAATCTATTTTTTGGTAAAAAGAGATGTCAAATTTGTTTATTTCCCCGTTAATATCGCTAAATGTATAGCACATCTGTTCTTTACAACATGCACCTACACCATAAATGAAAGTTTCCCTAATATTCATCGCACTATTAATAGGAGTGAAGAGATTGTATCTATTTTAGTATACCATTTTTTTTCTTCTGAATTTGCATCACTATCAACAACAAAAAAGTTTCCAGCTACAGACCGTGTCTTCTTTGTGGGTAAACAACTAGCAGATGTTATTAATTTGTATTTCGAATATTCGGACGAAACTTAGTACTACAATAAGTCGGTTACCACTAACAATAAGGATTACAACACTCAATTGAAGATACTTTATATAAATAATTAGGACAGGGCGCAACATTATGCCTAGGAGCAATGAGGTCTAGTCCAACCAATGTTCTTCTGATAGAACAGCAGAAATGCCTCTTTCTATACGCCGGGAACTTCTTACAAACAAATACCTCATCCGCAACTTTGCTATAAAGGAACATCCTTTACTAAAGAAGCTGTCAGCAGAGAACAGAAGACTCACAGAGAACGGATCACCGCCAGTGAGAAGAGTGCCCCTACTATCAAAAGGATACAAACAATACGAAAACATTAAATCACTCGTATTAAAAAGCAGCACCATTGTAGACTTCCTGTATCCATACGAACTTCAAATTTTGAAACTAAATATATATTATCTACCAGAAAATGTCATCCGGAGTAACAACATCAACACAGCAATCTCTCACTTTTCGAACAAAACTTGGCCCAACTACATTCAGATTTACAGCGATGGCTCTAAAAATACGGAAAGAGTAGGATACGCTTATTATTGCCCACATACTAACGAGTTCAGACAAACATTACTACCTGCAGAGACGTCCATTTACACAGCGGAAACGACATTTATGTGCGCAGCCATCAAGTACTGGCTACACAAGCACTTTCCAAGAATCTTAATACTTACTGAAGCTAAGAGCGCTCTCCAGAAATTACAGAACCCAGTATGGAGTAACAAAACGCACAAATACCTTTATGAAATAATAAGATTAGTTTTAGAAGCTTCTTCAGATGGCATACAAGTACACTTTCTCTGGATCAAAGGTCACATAGGAATAGTACACAATGAAATCGTCGACCTGTTAGCGAAACAGAGCATCAACGAAGGGCACTTTGCAGGCATCCAGCTACCTTGGAGGGATTTCATCCTAATAGTATCTAGGAAGGCACAACTCAATTGGAATGAAGACTGGTCCCGGGCGCAGCTACTCAGAGGAAGACACTATGCAGCAGTATAGGCTACAATACCGAGACACCCTGGTTCGCAGAGCACAAAATAGCACGAAGACATGTAACAACCATTATTAGACTGAGACTAGGAAACGGTTGTTACCCACAGCACCTATACCGCCTCAATATAATAGAAACACCTATATGCACTTTCGACCAAGAGGTCGCCACTTCAATCACATCATGCTCTCCTGTTCGCTGTTCCAGTCACAAGCACCTAGAACAGCTTTCCGCCAAATTTCCAGCGAGCGTCACCACCATTCTATAATCAAGAAATGTGCAGATCTACAAGGCAATCGTACGCTTCCTTCGAGACACGGAAATCAAGATGTTGTAACAAGGCAACAATAAATATACTTTAATGTAGAACGCTGGCTAAATGGTTTCAGACCAAAGGCCAAATAAATAAATAAATAAAAATATAAAATCGTTTTTAGTACAGTTGTTTAGGTACAAAGCATAAAAATAAGAGGTATAGCAGGACAAACTTTTGAAACCCCTGAAACTGGTAGCAAACATAAATGCAGTATTGAAAACAATATCATTAATCGTTCAGATAAGTAAACTTTTTGTTTCTATCTAGATTTTGATTTAGAATGCCTCAATAAATATTATTTGTGTCTAAAATTAAAAAGAAGACGGTGTGGACCCCTCAAATATCGCAATCACGCAAGATTCCAACTTTGGGTCAAATTATGTTAGGCCTACACCATTATTTTTAAATGAAGACGTTAACGATCAAGAAGCGTGCTTCTATAAACCTGGAAAGAATTTACTGCTACTGAAATCGGTTTGGGATGCTCTTCTTAATACGAGATTTACAGTAACATTTGTTAGTTTAAATTTTGACTAACGTTGATTGTACAAATACTAGCACTATTACATGAAAATGCTTCGGGATCTTCTTTCAGATATTTACAGGTCTCATCATGCATTGCCAAGACTGTTGAAGTGAAGAAATGATTAATAAGTAACTTCTAAAAGTTTGCAAATACCATCAAAATTGAAGGAAAATGGATGATACTGGGGACAATATTGCCTCTTCCTTCACAGTCATCAGAACTGATTTCGTTGAGAGAGAGCGAGAGTAGACTTGCGAGCTATATCTTAACGTAACATCACCAGATGTAATTGTTTAAGTGATGTATTGTGGTAGAGCAAAAACAATAAAAAGTATGTGACAAACTGCTTGGTCACAAATATGCGTCAGCAGGATTGTCTTAGTATAATAAAAAAAAGTCCCTTGTTATTCAGTGTGAAACTTGCTAAAAAGTTGAATTTGGTTGTTATTTTTAGTCTGGTGTTGATTACGACCAAAAATGCTGTGTGAATGCGGAACGTGCATAAAATCGGTATGGATGGTTATACTGACAGGCATTATATTTCACTTCTCTTTAGTTCTATACATCTATTGCGAAATTCCCCTCAGCAGAGAGATCGAGACTTGAAAGGTCTCAAAATCGCTGAATATGATATTCGCTTTTCCGCGGGAGATTTACCCGTATCTTTCTAGCACGAAGTAATCTTCAAACCTTTGTTCTACAGAGACCTGTCGTAAGAATTTCGACGAGAAGACAGACGTCAAACGGGAGAGAGATTGCGCGTTGTCTGACAGACCTTTTCTCCACCACTGCACACTCCTCTTCCTGTTTTTATACGTGACGCATTTCTTTCTGCTTCCTCTTTCGTGGCGTTACTACCGAGTAGTGTCTCTTTCTTTCTCTCAACACGTCACTTATACCGGTCCCCTGGGATGTTTTTTTTTTGTGTTGGGCAGGAGACAGCTTCTGGCAGAAAGGTCGTGTAAAGCAGGTTTATGCAGTAAGAAGAAAAGCTGATGTTATGCCAGGCGGGTTGCGGTAACGCAGGACTGACTCACTTCTACGAAAAATATTCCTTTGTTCTGTTCGTATGTTCCATAAGCATAACCTCGACTGATACTTTAAGAAGGAAAGAGAAAAAAAACCGTTCTTCTCAAAATTAACTTCATTATATGTATGAAATGCAGGGCGAAGAGTGACTGTATTACCTTACAATAATTTCAAATATCAGAATCACCTAACCTAGGGGTGGCCAACCCGCGGCTCGCCATGAACATTTTTCTGGCCCGCGAGATTCATCACACTTTTACAAAATATGTTTATTTTATAATGGCCAAAGTAGTGAAAACCAATGTATTAAAAAATTACATTATTTGCGCAAGTGTCATGAGAGAATAATGTTTCTTAATTTTTCTGCAGTTGAGCGAGAAATAAAAGATATTTAACAATGATCAGTGAGCACAATAAATCGAATATTAACTGTCGGAATCAAATTCGTTCATTGTTGCCGAAAACTTAATTATTTTCCATCTACCAGAGAAAATAGGCGCTCTCATAAATTAAAAAACAAACAGTAGGAGTCAGAGAAAAAGCCAGTAAGCAAAAACAAACACGCATGTTACTTTGAAATAGATTGAATTAGAAATAATTGTAGAAAATTATAAATGTATTAAATTTTATCTAAAATTCGGAAATTCAGAAACAGGGAAGCAAAATTGTAAGTATCCCTCCCCTTAGTAATATAATGAAAATGAGTAAATACGATCTAGCTCTGGTAACTCTGGTAACACATTTTGAAATTTTCTTGCTGTTTATAAGAAATGTCGTTCTTTATTGATAGGGTACCGTTTTGTAACTAAAAGCAGAAGAAGAAAGGTTGTTTTGCTATGGGTCTTTATTTCAGCTGGTCTAATGAAGTTTAAATGAATTAATAACGTTGAAGTTGACATTAACAATTTTGTATAAGAAACCTTGATATGTGATAAACCTGTAAGCTATTAGTACCTTAATTGTGAAAACCATTTCCGTAACCGTTCACGTTTGTGCCATGAATGGAGTAAACATATCACAAGTTGAAACTCTAAAGAAGCTTCAAGCCTGATTAATGTTACTGTAGGATATTGTGATACCAGTAATATCATTGTAAAATCCTTAAATGATCAATTGTTTCATACCATTTCGCTGTTTCTGCCTGATGTTCTCTTCTAATGTCGATACGCTCTCTTATTCTCTTCGGACAGCGATGTTTTCATATACCATAGCTCGCAGTCGTATGTTGTATTTACTTAGCAAACTGAACGTAACTATGCACTCTCTAATTAAAAATTGAACGATATTGATTCACAAAGGCATACATCAAAACTAACTTTGCTGACCTAGCGAATTCAACGATGCATTTATTGCAAACAGAAGCCCTTATACGCTGTGAAATAAAGAATACCGAATCTTCTTGGAATAGATGTGGATGGGATATTTTGCATTTTTACTTTCAGTTATATCATTAGTTTCAGACTTTAACATTTATGAATATAAAAAAAAAAACGACGAACATTAAATTCTTGACGTACATGGAACATTCTATAAACACAACGCATCGAAACAAAACACAAAGAAAAATTATTATCGAGCCAAGAAAATCTCATCATTATACCGATATGTGACATGAAGTTTTATAAAATAAAATCAACATCATATGATACCTTTATCTGTCATCCCTAGTATGAGACCTGTTCTAGTATCAGATATGCTGTAAGAATCATATTATGGTAACTATTTCTTTTCTTCTTTAATGCCTTGCCATTGTCCGAGCATAAGTGGTTACCATGGCTACGTCTATGTAGGAGAACTGGGGTGATTTCTCGATGATTTCCACAGTGTGTCAGTGATCAAAAGTGTTGTTGTAAATGTTAATAACTGTGATACCTTCTTTGTTCAGTGTAGAGTTTTTTGTGTAGAGAATGAAAGATATAAAAAAAATGATGAGGGTAAAACTTGGTGTCAGCTCTTCATACTTATTCTTCAGAAAGACACCAGTAGGTTGCCAGGCTTAACATTCCCATCTGACGGCCAAGTCACCACTGACAGTATCATATGCCCTCACTCGATACTCACTGCGGATATATTTGAAATTTAACTCAGGATTTTGATGCACAATCTGGTGATTAAGAATTGTGACCCCTACCGGCCAAGTCCTGATGTTGAAAATTTCTTCTACCAACAAGAGTCTAACCATGTTATCTGCTGTCAGTGCCGGACACCATCAAGGTGTCGTAAACAACATATCCAGCGGGACGGGCGTTACTATTGTCATTACTTCGTAATTCTCTACAAAGTGAGTGGCTGAGGTCCTCTCACAAAAGAAAGTCCCTTTCATTTGTAGGGAACACTCAGCTAGACCAAATTCACAACTACAGGTCCAGACCAACGGAGAACATTAATATCTTGCAGATTTCCCTACCCGAGCGTGATGGGTTTGATATGAATTACACTGCAATTGGAATGACGTTTGTCTGTGTTTGTCGATTGCAGACTGCACCATTCACTGCGTGTACTTCAAGCCACTATAATATCACATAATTACGCTTAGCATTGTGGAGCTAAGTTTGACGCACTGTCGTAACTCGCTATCGAGATTGTACTATAAAACTTCTATTAGCTCAAAAGCACATTGGATCTAATTATATTTATACACTCTGTCGTATTGAGACCAAGAATCTCCGTTCAGATGAGCATGCCGTCCCGAGGTTGTAGTCCAAGTTCCCATTCAAGCCCTAGCATCACTCTCTCTCTCAATTATTTTGGCAAAATTTTACTGACTAGCTACTTTCTTCCCTATAGTTATTTATCACAATAATTCTTTTCACCGAATTCTTTTCGACTGCGGGTTTCCCTTACACTTTTTACTTCTTCTTTCTCCCATCTCAGTAAACTGACTGTTCTGTGTGCTCCTGTCACGTAGCAAACATTTTTAGAAAGCGTTGCCTCTTAATCTCCCAGCAGTATTGGATTGACTTGTTCCAATCTTGAGAGAGAGTTTTCCGGTCTCCAAGCGAAACCTCCCGTTGCGAACACCGAGCGTAAATGCGACCAGCAAATAACTCGCCGCCTTTTGTCCCGTAACCGGCTTTCTCAACCCACTGCCAGTGCCAACCAGTCTACCACATATTATTTGAGTTTACTCAACGTGCTTGTCGCAGTTGCCTTAAATATATTAACAACACAACAAAAGAAAAAAATACGATTTTGCCTTGATTCATGTTCTCATTATCTTATGCCCTCGTCACTGCAAATGTATGTATATATATATATATATATATATATATATATATATATATATTTCGCGTGGGTAAATTATGAATACACCTCGTCTGTCCTTTTATCTTGTCCTTGTTTCAGAATCAATATAGTGAACCTAAATAATCATTATTACTGACACAGTAAGAAATAGATCATATTTTCGTCACTGATCTTGTCAGAGACGTTAATTTCTCGAAGGTAATAATCTAATCACTCGAAAAATTTTGAATTTTGTAACATTAGTTGTCATTGATCCAGATAATTTTCTCAGATAAGCTCAAATTCAATAATGCTGAGAACTACTTCTAGAAGCTATACGTCCAAAACGGCCACATGTGAGGCTAAAGATTTAAAGAAACAGCGATTTCTGGCTGCTTAAGTCCTACCTCAGTTTTCTATTGAGGGGTGATCATCAACTTTGTTTTCAAGGCATAAATAATAAGATCAGATCTTAATTCTGGTAATTTTATCGTTTTGAGCAACACCCTTCTAGCTCAGCTGCAGCATAATTTCGTGATAAGCATCACGTGTTCCTCTCATGGAATTAAGTATTATCGTGCTGCTCCTCTTGGAGTAGCGGCGGTCAGCCTGATGTGGACGTTGCGCCTGCGTGTCTGCGCCGCCGGTTGCCTACCTAGCAGGCTGTCAGCCGACAGGAGGGCCAGTGTCGGCTGGGTGGGCAGAGTGTGCGCACGCCTGCCAACTGCTGCCAACGACGACGGACGGTACGGCTCGGCGAGGACGCCGCTACAGGACACCGTGAGTTCGCACAATACTCCTGAATTTTAATTGCCTTAGACGCACTGTCACAAGCGCCTAATAGTTGCTTCCATGTCGAAAATCAATTCAGTGGTTTCAATTGAAAGTGTTCTATTTTTATTTTTTTAATAAAAGTTGTTAATAAAATTGTGATTTATTAAAAATAACAAACTCAACGTTCTTGCTATGTATAAATGAGTTACTAGTGTAATTGAAATCCTAGCATATGGTTATTAATTTTTCCTACTTATATTTTTTTTTTTGATTTAACAATCTTGCAAAATATTTTACAATTATATAATTTATAATTTTTACAAATCAAACGTATCTCGTAATCGGCATTTAAAAGTCTTTTCGTTGTTTAATAAATTACTTGAAGATATGGAGCAAACATAAGTTCTAAGTAATATTAACTTAGCAGTTAAAATTTCCTTAACACGACGATGTGAGGTTCCAGTCTCAATTGTGATTAAAGTTTCTATACTTCCTGTACAAACGAAAATGCTCTATTTTTTACTATAATCCTTAAAATTCAAGAAACATCAAGTTACAAATGCTTACATAAGACGTGGTTGGCATCTGGTAGTTATCGAGCTGAGCCGTGTTTCTAAGAGGAAAAGTAGCTACAAATAACAGGTGTAAACAGATCTCCATACACCATAAGTTTCCTGTAAGAATCTACCCAAACATTACTGCCATCTTTCCCTTTAAAGAAAAAACACATAATATTAGTGTCGTAAAAATAACACACATTAGTAACCATATGACCTTACTAGAATAACTCAAAACTATTTCCATGACTAAAAGATACAAGTTTTTCAATATTCTTTAATACTGACTTTAAACTCCAGTCTATCGCTTATAAACATGGTAGTTTAAATAAGAAGTTAATACAGGAAAAGCTATTGTTAAAAATTAACGAGTATAAAACGTTACAATAAAAGTAATGAAGACTGGCATTTTGCACACTGAGCTATTTAACAGCAATATTAGGTAAGGCGAAAAACGAAGTTGTGTGAAGAATCATCGAAGTGTTTTTTCCAATGGTAGAGAGCCAGACTGCGGCCTGGACGTCCGGGGTTCGATCCCCGAAGTAGCCGAGGGTTTTTCCTCGAAGTTGAACGTCCGGAACGGCTCCCCAGGCCCACTCAGCCTGCTATCCAGTGAGTACCGTGGAGGAAACTCCACGGGAAGGTAAAGAACGGCTGGAGCGTGGCGCTGACCCCGACACATCTATTCTAGTGCCGAAGGTAGTACAGGGAGTGCGGAGCTCGACCTCAGTGAATCCTACAAGATGCAGCAGGAGCCGTAGGAAACCCGTGACCTTTACGTTTTTTATATTTCCAATTATAAGGCTCATCAAAAACAAAGCAATCAAAACGTCTCGAATTAAAACCTGGTTGATAAACAAAATTAACAACAATCTTACGACATTTCTTCTAAGTTTGATGAATTATCTTTACTTCTGAATTCAATATAATTACTAGAAATAGAAGACATTCCTAATTAATATAACTTTTATGCTGGTGACATCTGTTAATAAGTATACGTGCTGTTACTCAGGGCTATGAAAATTTCTCAATTTTTCTGCTTCAGTGCATCATAACCATCAAGAAACAAGTAATAATATACTACTACAATATATAATGAATTTGTTGTTAAATCTTATAATCAAGCACAAAGCCTGCATTAAGACAAATATTTTCAAACCAGTTTCGTTTATGACAGGATGTTTCCTTGTTTGGATGAGAGTCGGGAACTGATTGAGGTAGGTGAGTGGTAACGCTCTGGCCTCGCATTCGGGAAGATGCGTGATCGAATCCCCGTCCTGCCATCCAGATTTCGGTTTACCATAGTTTCCCAAAATAACCACACGCAAATGCCGGGTTTGATCATTCAAAGCACTTAGCCCGATTCCTTCTCGTTCCTTGTCCACAATTCTTCTCTACCTGTAATGACATCGTAGTCAACGAAGCGTACAACCAAAACCAAAAAAGGAAAAGCAAAATGTCTGTAAATCTAGTTTATTCTACAGATTTGTTTTTCTTCGTAAGAAAATTTTACTTTTACGTTCACTGTATAATCATATTTTTAACAAGTGTTTAAACACACACCGAGCGTGATGGGTGAACGGTTAACGTTCTGGCCTCGCATACTGGAGGACGCTGGTTCGAATCCCCGTTCGGGAATCCATATTTGGTTTTTCCATGGTTTCCCCAAATCACTCCAGGCGAATGCCAGGATGCTTCCTTCAAAAAGGCCATGACCGAATTCCTTCCCATTCCTTGTCCCCAGTCCCATCCCTCCTCTAATGACCTTAGCCGCAAAAGCAGTAAGGAAAAAAAAATTAAACATACAGAGGGAAGAATGTTTCATCCATAAAGCTAACAAATACAGTACTGAAACATTACGATTAATAACACTAGCTCGTGAGGTAAAATACACTAAATATTTGCAGGATAATCTTTTTTTATTTGGTGTGCCTAGTGTCCTTTCTCTTATCAGACTGTCATTATAGTTGCGTTATCAAATGTTGTTTGTTTTACATTAATTCAGGTCGGTGGGACCGCTTTTAATCGTTCTGTTCTGCGTGAGATTAAACGTGAAAGTGAAATTGATTTTAACTCACAATTAACCTTCAAGCCATTTTAAATACATTTTCCGCTCTGAAATAAGCGCGGTAAGCCAATTGCTTCTGAGCACCGGAACCTGCAGACAATTTCCATTACACGAAAATGGTAACGTTTATTTAGCAGAAAATGGCGCAACATCTATTAGCACTTATTATGGGTTCGATTCAATTTATCTCTTTTCACTGCGAGTGGAACCTTCTGTCTATTGAAAAATTAAGGTAATTATGCTATCTCTAAAGATGAATTTTCTCAGCAGAGAATTAGCGATACTAAGTCACATTAAAATTTACTTTAATTTGCCTGGTAAAACTTCATCGTGGTGTATGTAAGAGACAGTTAAGTCAGCTTCCAATTATTAACTTCAATTGTTTCAAAGTATTTAAATATTACTAGTGTAAAAAAAAATCGCTCCTTATCTATAAATGTAACAGGTTCATCACGCTGTGGATTGCTTGAATCAAATCTACTACGTTACGGGAACTTTTACAGAATTATTGTATTGATTTGAAATAAAAAAACGTCTGTCAGAAAAACAGAATGTTTGGATACAGAAGGTGAAAATAAAGAGAAACCAACTGAATGGGAAAGTTATTTGATGGGTACTGTTATTCTCAACGTAGCAGTAACATTAACATTAGCAGGTAAAAACATTTAAATGCGTAAAATAAAAAATAAATGGTTTCATAACACATTTCACAAAACGTACAATGTATAAGGATTTCAGATATTCACGAGAACTGTAACAATATTAATTTTGTTTTCCAATCGTCTAAAAGCTGCTTTTTTTATTCTAACTTAGCACTTCTGTTATCAAATTAAAATCATGGTGTTAGTGGGTTCATAATGGTGTGTGCAGTGTCAATAATGTTCGCATTAATCCGTTGGCCTCCACGTAGATTAAAAGTTTATTAGCCAATGAAACATTTTTATAGTACTAAATTTTATGCTATTTAAACCAATAACAATTTACTGTCGGGACTAAAATAACCCTAGGAAAGTGGACACAAAGCTAAAAATACAAAAACAAAACCATAAAACAATAAAAAGGCAAAAATAAACCGATTCATGAGGTTTTGTTAAGGCAGAAATTTCATACTGACTTGCTAAAGCTCTGTTATTTCACGCTCTTTTGCTGTAATTTGTCTTCATTGCACATAGTGTTATGACGCTATGGTGTTACCAACGAAAGACAAGGTCTATTGAGATAAATGACAAAGCCATCCCTAATAATCCTATCCAACTTGTTTATCATTTCTCCGACATATTTCCTCTTGTAAACAACGGTGGCGAACTGCCACCGCTTTGAATATTATAGATTGCAATATGCTTACCTGAGTATGTCGTAATTCGTAGAGATAACACTCACTGAATATTTTCGCCAATATTAAAGTAGATTTGTAGGATACATAACTGAAATCTCATTTAAATAGACTTTCATTTAAATGTAAATGTAGAGAATCTCATTACAGCTGGATATGAAAAAGCCAAAGCCAGCTAGATTAGGTGCAGCATGGTGTTAAATTTGCAATTTGGATTAAATGCCAAAAAGTCGTCGGACGAAATGCGTTTGATAAGAAGATTCATCATTTCCAAAATTGTATGTTTATTGATGTGATACTAATGTTTACATTCATTTTCCGTTATCAGGGCAAAGCTGAAATCAGATACGACATAAATTAACAATAAGCAAAATCGGAAACCAATTAATGAAATCAGATAGAGGGAGGGTCGTATTGGAAGGGACTGTAGCATGCTGCGAGTTTGAATGTAGCCAGAGGAGGTCCTAAAACTTCATTTTTGTGGTTCATGGCTCTCAGTTAAGACTAAAAACTGAACTTATTATTTTATATCTGCTGTACAGTTTATATGTACATGGGAAATGTACTCAAGTTTCGTGTGAATCTATTCCTGCCCGAGCAGTCACTACCGGCTGTTAATCAGCCTCCGGAGATAATTTCACTATACAATTAGACGAGTAGATCAAAGAATCAGGAACCTTGTTTGTTCAAATGTTCTCCACCACCTCCTCGAGTATATATATATATAGAACCCGTATGTTATATTAAACTGGTTTTATGAATGATGTCAGCACTTAAATTATTCACCACTAAGATGTAGTATTCAAGTTTATTAAGGAGACAAGCACCCCGCCAAAAAGTATCTAGAATCAGTATCTAGACATTTCGGCATAGGCATTTTTGTTTTTGAAAAGGGCGTGAAAACATGTTCGATGAGCATGAGTGGAATGAACGCTTTCAGCTATGTTTACCTTTGGAAGGCAGTAAAGATACAATAAACAGGAACAGGAACTTCGTTCCAGCATTGCAGTTCCACGCAAGTAATCTGTAACTACCAAGAGTACTCCCGAAAAAGAAATTAGAAATACTTCGGTTTCATATTCGGACATTGTCACCAGTTACTCCAAACTCTTTCATTTATGGAGTTTCTTTAGAGTAAAATAAAGAATTAGGTTCAAGTAACTTTCCATTCTCGTTTATTCTTTTGTTTTGGGATTTACGGCTCGTCGATATCGATGTCGTTAGAGCAGGAAGAGAATGGAAGGACAAGGAATGGGAAGGAATTCACCCATGAAAGTTTTGAAGGAAACATCCAGGCATTCGCCTACAGTGATTTCGAGGAAACAGTGAAAAGCTAAATCTGAAAGGTCGGACAGTGATTTGAATCCGTGTCATCCCGAAAGTAAGGCGCGACTTGTTACCGCTTACATCTACATCTACATATACACTCTGCAATTTACAAAATTGTGGGTGGGAGAGGGTGCTCAGCACCAAAGCTAATCTCTTTGCTGTGCATTCCAATGCCTAATGGTACGAGGGAAAAAAGAATTCATATAAGAATCAGTCCGGCACCTTATTTCTCTAATTTTATCTTTCCTGTCCTTCCGACTCAAATAGGTTGGTGGAAGAAGTATTTCACTACACTCAAAAGTGAAAGTGGGAGTACGCATGTTTTCTAATAAGTTTAAACGAAACGTGAGTCTTCCATCTACCAGAGACTCCCAACCTAGTCTACTAATCAGTTCTGTGACGCTTTCATAAGGACTGTAGCAAGCGGTCACGAATCGAGCGGCTCTTCTCTGTACTTTCTCTATACTTTCGATCAATCCCTTACGAAACGGGTCCCAAATGGCACAACAATAATCCAAATGTGGACGCACAAGAGATTTGTACGCTATCTCCTTTGTTTGTTCATTATAATTTTTCAAGATTCGACCTATGAATCGCAGCCTAGAATTTGCTCTACCTACTAACGAATTAATGTGTATGTCCCATTTCATGTTCCTTTGTACTGTTACTCCCAAATATTTCATAGAATCGACCATATCAATAACTGAACTGTTTACCTCGTATTTCTGAACAAGCTTGGTGATAATTTGCACCGTGTATCAAAATGTTGATGTCTAAGAGCAGTTTCTGTATGCCATCTGCGTGCTAAGTATAATGTGTCATAGCTGCTGTACATGATGTGTGAAGGAAGAAGAGAGTGAAATTTGGTACCGTCATATTGATTCCTGCTTTCGTGAAAGACTGGTTGCCAGGTTAAATGTACCGCTCCAATGGACAAATCACCATTAATAGTTTCGTATGCCTCTATCCACAAACAGAATTAGGAATGTATACGTCTCAGGGCTGCAGCCAGCCAATTATGTGGCAAGCGGCAGATACTGTGACAGTACCTTAGCGACTTCGTTCAAGAAGTGGATTATTTCTCTGTAAGGAATTGCAATTTAGTGTACATATTTAAATCTATACAGACAGAAGCGGATACGCTACTGAAGAACGTTTTAGATAAAAGGAGTTGTGGGTATGCATTCTAATGGAAGCTAGATATTTACTCTTTTTTCTTTGTTTTCTACAACAGTGGACATAACTTATTACGAAAATGTAGCATTAGCATTTAATGTCTATATGACAGCTGATTAAAACAAAAATGTAAAGAAAACCGGAATCACAGTATCTGAAACGCAAACTAAGTCAAGTAGACCTTCTTGTTTGCAATCTAATATTACAAGTGTTTTCCCACCTGACTCGGTGATAAATTATAGATCAACTGCAGAACGGGGGAATCGCTAGACGTAATTCCATCAGGATTTTAAAATTCAGTTTAAGATTGCGGAAGTTCGACGAGTTATAGGGCGTCAGAGGTGTCTAAACTTGGGTAAGGGGGAGCGAGACGGGATAACAGATTCCCTCCACCCTGCTTTCACTCGCGCGTGAAGCATTCCACAGCACAGGAGTCACGCGAGCGTTCATTTCTAACTGAAACTAGATAGAGAACTTTTTTCATCAATAATACATTATACAGAATTCAAATGTTTAATATCTTATAATTTGCAAATATATATGTATGAAACTATAAAATTTTAACGTACCCACAAATGGTTTAATCACGAATAAAAGTTTAGAGGACATAAAAGACGGTATTTCAAATATAGTTTTTTTTTGTTTGAGAAACAAAAGTGTTATTTTTTTTATTAGGAAGCAATTTATATTCAAAAAAATGAAACAAAAAAGCAATATAGGTGGTAAAAAGCACTATAACAATTATAATTCTACTAAATTAGCTAATCAGTGTTATGTTAAATTTGTAATATATATTCACTAAAGGAAAGTTTGTCACATAATTAGATCAACACTGTGCTGGCAGTAAGATCTTGATACCAAAAGAAAGTATATTTTGATAGCAAGCAACATGAAACCAAAGACAACATTTTCTCGACTTATTCTTGCATTGACCGACTACTGTATGCATTTATAGCTACTCAGACGGTTAAGTACATCAGATTTGATACTAAGAAAATGGCTAGACGAGTAGTTTAGCGCAATGAAGTGGAAATGATAAGATTCGTGTATTACGTTTTACAAGCTTGACTTTGATCTGTTGAAAAGTTCCAAGAGATACATTCTTTTTTATTCACCGCTAATGTACTCCAGAAACTACAGCAAATGATTTTGCAAACTTATTAGCGACAGTTTCTGATCCCATTAGTCTAGAATTTAAATAATTTTAATTCTGTAAATTTACATTTCCTAATTTACTTAAACGTTAATATGTAATTATTTGAGTCTGAAGCATAGAAAGTTAATAGGCTCCAAAGTTTTTTTAATCTCTGAGTTTTTTTTTAAAAAAAGGTTTATAACCAAGTCACAATTCTTTCGTTTTCTTCTGTACATTAACCAATGATCCATCTGGAACTATCAAAAAAGAGATACTAGTAAGAGAAATAAAACAGTTTCAGACTTTACTAAAATCGAAACAAAGTTAAAAATTTGTGTACGAAATTTTAAAACAAAAATTTAAACGCAGAAGTAACTATTACTGACTGACAGACGAGAGAGTCGCCTGCATTTAAAAGAAAACATGCGAACAAGAACTAGGTGAAAGAGAGGATGAATTATAATACTTCTGAGGGAGAGGATACGCCTTAGAATATGCTGAATTATCTCAAGCAGCATCGAAAATTATCATCATTTTTTCAACAACTAATCTTTGAGATCATCGGTCCTTTAAATAAAAACGAAATACAGAAACTGGTTAAATGTATGTGCCGACCTTGGACTCAATTTGACTACCATTGATCCCGACGTCCAGCAACTCTGCAAGGTTCTACAAGCTCATGAAAATAAGAAATGATTAGTATTTCTTTGTTTCTTTTCCGTAGCTTTCTCTCTCATTGACAATTCATAAGATTATTATTCATCCAGTTAATAAATGTTAAGGTTCTGTTCAGTATACAATTCACTTCTAATAATTTACTTCCAATTTCATAACTCTCTTTCCGTAGGAATCCAAAACGTGCATTTACATTTATTACGTTACAAACTGGAATAACTGCACTAGGCAGCTCCGGATCTTCCTACCTAGTGAAGATTTTAACACAAAGTGACTATCGTTAGTTTAGAACACTCAAAAAGCATACCGGCGGAGGAAATTTTCCAACGTGGAAGAGGTCCAAAAGTTCGTGCAAAATTGATTACGTTAAATGCCGAACAAATTTTTGTGAAAAAGAAATTAAATAACTACCAAAGGCATGAGGAAAATGTGTAGAACAATTTGGAGACACGGGTGAAAAATAGTTTTGCATTTTTATTCGTATATATTCATTCAGTGAAGAGCTTTAAGGAAAACTTGATTACCACTGCGAAAACCTCGCGAATAATTGTATAGTGAAAAATTTACCCGTGCGAAAATTTCGCGAATGAAGCACAATGAATAGCAGGATTGTGATTTGTAGCAGATTGAAAGAAGAAGCGACATCTTTCTGATTTTACCTGACGTATAATATCCTGCAGCAATCTACTTTAATGTAAACAACTGAAGCTAACCCTGCGCTGAAGTCTGAGTGTCACACACCTCACCGGAATACAACTAAGCTGAACAAAATTCACACAGTATTTTCATATATATGTGACATGTTGTGCTGCTATCTAACAGTAATGCTATAAATCATTATTGACGCCAGCGAAACCTAGTGGCTCAGCTCTGAACTATCTCATACGCGTGACCTTGATAGTTACTTTTAATGATCAATTACCGGAAAATTCCTTTCTTCAAATATTATGTTACCAAAGCGAAGATTTTAATCTTTAAAATGATATCTTATTCATCGATTTAGTATGTATGATTGTTGTTCGT
Organism: Vandiemenella viatica; assembly: GCA_031002005.1. NCBI lineage: Eukaryota > Metazoa > Arthropoda > Insecta > Orthoptera > Morabidae > Vandiemenella > Vandiemenella viatica. Next base: position 14,825,971 of record JARYHS010013631.1, on the reverse strand, counting down.
ATTTGATGGGCCCTCGCAGAGGATGTCGCATACCGTGCCCAGCACTAGGCTGAGCACGCGCCAGAGGTGTGGCTGACGTGTCTGCGTGACGCGCCGTGATGGATAGCCGCCGGGGGTATTCGTGACGGCGCCCTAATGGCCAGTCGGCAGGTGAGCTGCTGGCCTCAGCAAAAACCACGTTAGCCGCGCCACAGCTCCCGCTAATGGAACGGCCTCACATCTTGACGCGGCCATCTGGCCTGCTGACCTGACCCGTTCCGCACAACGCCCGCACACTTCTAACGTCGATCTTTGATAAGCCACGAGGTAAAACCTGATATCTGGTGGTTATTTCAATTGAACGTTGATAATTCTTGTCCAACTGGTTTCTGCTTTGAGCATAAGGCAGTTAAGCGATGCCTGTGATGCCAATGATTAAGGTTGGCAGTACAAATTTTCGTGATGATCTTTGGAGGTGCAACAATGGTAGGTTACGCGTACCGGGCTGAGTGTGATAAAGATAGCAAAACGAACCAGGCAAACGATATTTTATTGCCTTATGATGTAAAGAAAGATTGGTATTACATCTTGATCGGGCCAAAGTAACTGTATCATTTGAATGTAAGTTGTTAAATAGAAAAATACAGCACAGTAAACCTAATAAATATTACGTAAGGGATCAAACATATAATTTTGATTCATCAAGGGATAATTTTAAGGAATTCTATAATATTTAAAAAGATAAAAGGAAAATAGACGTTAATTTGCATAGCCTTATCATAGTACCTTCAACAAATTCTCGAAATAATAAAAACATCTGACGTTAATATTAATAAATAGACCTTTATGCCGCATTTACACTCTCATCTCGCTTCGCATCTTGAAACGTTAGAGCACGAGCGCTGACACAAACTGCCGTTTACATTCTCGCTAGAATTTATTCAGAGTTTAAAATATTCTTAAAAAAAAAAGGATGACATTTAAATCAGAATTACAATAGGTGAAGGTAGTGAGTTTTCAAGTCGATATCCAGTAGGATTACTGGAGGTAGATTCCGAAATCCTATTTCCTGATCGCAGGCACTAGAGTTGACATGACATGGTCCGCTACACGATCAGGCTCTTTTTCTTTGCTTTCCGCGGAGTTTTCCCCAAAGAATTCGTTGGATAGCAGGCTGAGTGGGCGTGGCGGGCGGTTCCTGTCTTTCAGCTTCGAGGAAAAATCCTCGTCTTCGTCGAGGATCGAATCCCAGTAGTCCAGGTCGTAGTCAGATGCTGTACCGCCTAAGCCACGCGGCCGTCATCAGAATTATAATAAAATATTTAACTTCAGAAGTTATAGTTTTTCTGAATAAAATACCAATCACAGAGTATTAGGGTTATAGTATTTTTATATTCCACTAAGCAGTTTTACACTTTCAAGGAAGCTGTTACAAAAAAAAAAAAAAAATAAGGTATTTGAGGACGCTGGAGAGTCTTCGAAATTCTTAAGAATGTCACAAGCTGACTTTTGAACTTCCCTTGAGAAATATTAAACCATTAACATGAAAACATTATATTCGGTATACCAATACCAGCAAAATTTTGATTGGGTTTTCAGTTGCTGCAGACAGTTTTAGATGTATTCACTATTTGTTCAATATTTTAAACGTAGGTATATCAATAACTGTACAGGTCTACGAAGTTTGTAAAACTATTCATACTGTCTTAAAGGGTGAAATAAAGAAGGCATATAAAAATGCGGTATACTTCAATTAACTATTTTTTGTTAGTATTATTATGTCTTATTATGTATTTATTTAAGGTAATGGACTGTGTTATTTAGTGTACAAATAAAATATATTTTCTTACATATATTTAATAATATAATTTGTATCAATTATATAAGACGAATAAAATCAATAACAAAATGACACATAATATAATGTAAATATTAATCAGAGGTTTAATTAGGCATGATTAATAATTTTTTGCGATCCGCCACTCGGAAGCAACCATGCGAGCGCACCGTTTACTCTCTCGTGTTCGCGCTGTGCAGCTTCTACTCGTGCATACTCGCGCGAGTGTGTAAACGCTGGATTAGGTAAGGTTCAGATCAAGTGTTTTACAGGCGAATGGAGTAACAAGTTTTCTATTCGCGCGGGCATCCAGATTTGGGTTTTCCACGGTTTTCCAAATCACTCCAGGCAAATGCCGGGATGCTTCCTTCAAAAGGCCATGGCAGAATTCCTTCCCATTCCTTGTCCACCATCCTTTCCAGTCACTAAAGACCTCGCTGTTAAGAGACGTTAAGCAGTTAAATTAAAAAAAAAAAAAACCATGTTGAACAGTTCTACATAGATATATTTCCAAAGACGAACATGCTAACATGCTCAAAAGTGTTCACCTTACATTATAAGATAACTCGTTCGATCAAATAACTGAACTGTTACATCGGTAGATTTGTAGGAACGAACTTGCTGCAAGTGTATTTGTGAGAGCATTCTTTAGCGTTGGGCTTATCGTGAATAAGTAACGGCGTCTGACATTCCACTTCGTTAAACGCTGTTGTGATGTACGCGTCCTTTTAAGTGGCTGCACTTTACGGTGGAGGATGATGTGCTGCTAATGCTAGTCCACAAGAAGTAGCGGTGGCACTTTGAATCCACTGTGTGCAATAGGTGGGGTGGGGGTTTACATTATCACTGCACACCACCTATTTGAAACTACACTGCTGTTTATATTCTCGAGACACAAGGGGGTAATGTTAATAACCATACTGTTCAACCATCACTAGACTCTTATGTCTCATAATTGTTTTATATTGTTTCTAAGATCGACTTAAAAGATATCTCAGCATTGTTTTAAAATAATGATTTGGAAGGTAAAGTAATATTATTAGCATTATATATATAAGAAAATTTAAAAACGCCAAGGTTGGATTTAATGGTAAGACTGCACGAAACATTTTGATTCCTGAACAAGCATGGTGGGTGAGCGGTAAAGCAGGCCATACACGTTACGACGGTCGCAAACCATTGTAACGACAGTCTTATTACCACACACACGTTAAGACTCGTCGTATAGACGTTCCTACAAAATTTCACTAGAAAACTGATTAGCTTGGTCCCACGGACCATCTCAAACATAAACACTCACGTCAGGACCGGCGTGACCCTATAAAACCGGAACGTGTCGTGTCGCCAGGTTCAATTTCAACGGACCTGTGACATGACTTTGGTCGTACAGTGTGCTTTACGACCAATCCATTCAAGATCGGAATTGTCGCATACGATCGAAATCTGTGGGACGGTCCTTACGACCTTCGTAACGTGTATGGCCTGCTTATCGCTCTGACCTCGCATTAGGGAGGACGGGTTTCGATTTCCTGTCGAGTTATCCAGATTCCGATTTTCCAGTGTTTTCAGAAATTACTCCAGAAGAATGATGGGATAGTTACTTTAAACGCGCATGACTAAATTCCTTCCCTTCCCTTGCATCCAGTTCTCTCCAGCCTTTAATATCATCGACGTCGACGGTGCGCAAAGTCATAAACAGTAAAAAAGAAAGAAAAAAGGTACATCGGAAGCAGCCCTTACGAAGGCTCTAAGTTGGGACCGAAACGTTGACAGCGCCAACAATGGTGTCACACCGCTAAACAACAGGTAAATGCAATTTTACAATTTCATGCTTCACACGAAGCGATGAATTGTATCCACTAGAGTAGAGCAACGTGAAATACAAAAGAGGCGTGTACAGAATGAACGCGAAGTACTAAAAAAACGTTGCCCATACATTCGCGTGAAAATCAACTGCAGAAGAAGGCACCAAACTGCGAGAACAAAGCTGGTGTTCTCTGAGAAACCGTCACTAGCCTAGCGTACGCAGTTCATAATGAGTTACTGACCCCGAGAGAGATTTGGGCAATAGTTTAGCGCCAGAAGTTGAAGCGCGGGAATGTTTTGTTAATTACCAGTGTTCCAATTACTCAGGGACAAAATACGTAGAGGATTTTTAGTAACAAGCTCAGGCAGGATTTGATGAAAATATATTTGTTTTGATAACGCAAATGAAAAACACAGCCGAACCAGTTATTAAGCACATTGACAAGCTGCTGGCTCTGCGCGGTTAATAACACAACCCAGACTCTCGCTTACTGTTCGAGGAAAGCTCTATATTTTTTGGGTTTTAATATATTTTTTTGGCTTCAAATTCCGTCGGCAGCAGTGTTGATACGGTTAGGGGAAAGAGCATGCTGTGATGAGATTTAATTACGAGCGGCGACCGCTGGGCGCGCCACCTCCGCGAACAGCATTAATTAGGTCAACTCTTTCTCTCCTCCTGCACCTACCCACACCTTTAACGTTTTCTAGATTTCAACCGTTCACTTATGGTGTAAGTACTGACAACGACATTAAATACATTATTCAAAGTGACCTGACAAAATAAATTATATAAATTATCCTCTAAATTAGAGCGTTTTAATTCTTTCTTCGCGCTGATATTGTGAATGCGAATTAAAGTGCAAGGTATAAATATCGATGTTCAGTGCCGAAGAACTTACAAAATCACGTTAATGTCGAACAATCATGAAGAAGAAAATACTAATTCAGTTCGTTGCTAAGATTAAAGAAGATTTAAAAATGTGTACTGAATGTGGTACAATTTTTACTCCGTTAGACATCCCTAAAGTACATGGAACAAGGAAAAAAGGAGGCCAAGTCCAAGAAATGTGGGTTTAGTAGTCTAATGGCGTCTGCCCCGTTGGTTCATTTGGCAGCGGTACTGCCCACACGGTATTACATGGTTCGAATCCTGGTGGGGGAAGAAATTTTCGTCTGCAGGTCTTGGCCGGCAGCGTAGGAAATTTGGTGGTGCACAATGGCGATAATCAAATGAAACTCCACATTTTTAAATACAGAAGTAATTTTACTTACATAATTAGAATATCAGAGGATATGGTTGTCGGAGATCGCAGTACGGGCACAATGATGGTCCCATATAGGTAGCTTATCTCAACCCCTCAAGCGGTAATGAATGTGTCGATTCTATGTGGACGGGGTATAATAGCCTTTCTATTCTCTTCGGTGGCAAGTCAGCCTATAACTGTTCTTTTAGATCTGTTAGATCTGCTCTGTATTGACGGCAGAGCTGATACCACAATGTTTTATTATGGACAATCAGGCTACGGGTCTGGACCTCTACATGACACATGTAGCTCACAGACTAACGTACTGGGTGTGGACTGGCATCGTCCTGTTTAAATACTGAATTACAGTCCTATCTCGGGAGGAGTAAGACAGGCGGACTCAGGATGTCGGTCACGTGGCGTTGTGACGTCAGAGTTCCTCGACACCACCGGCGCGGACTTGAAGGGATACCCTGTGCCTCATCTGTACCACTTTACATCCAAATCCAATTGCTGCTTCGAGTGCCTAACCTTTTTGATAGTGTTTATAAATTTCGTCTAGTTATTATACTGAACCAATTGATCTACAAACATTATTTTCAAAAATCAACATGCTAATTATTGATCATACTGTTATCAATCATACCACGTCCAGAACAGCTGCACAAAAAATACAGGGAACTTTGGCCATTAATAACCTACAGTTCACGAGAAGCTGTCGTAAACATTTTTTATAAACGGGCATACTGGCTGATACATTAAATGTCCACCAGATTCAGAAATAAAATATCTGAAAATGTAGACTTTGTCGGACCAGTTCAACAACTGTATATCAGTAAATATTAGCCGATATATTCAATTTCTTTTATACCTTATCGAAAAAAAAAATCACAATATAGTATTTAATGGTCAGACATAGATAAACGACACCTCTATAATACGATACCCACCCACCACGCTCGATGACGTGCTTATTCGTAGTACAAGTTTATTTTTCTGTAACTGAAATTTTTAATAATCAGTACCTCTTATTTAATGTTTCAGATATGGTAATAATTATCTTATTTTAGTGAATTTTCTATAACATTTCCAACTCTATACTTCATTACATAAAAAGCGACGTTTAACTCATCCTAATTTTCTAGCTTGCTGCTAAATGTATCTAATTATTTGTTTTTAACTCCATAACTCATTTTCAGGTATTGGAATGAATTGTGTAATTTACTTATCATTCGTAGTAGTGTGAACAACGTTCCCCAAAGCAGCATATAGTAATTGTATTTACATATTAATAGGTTAATAGACACAACCAACTGCATATTACCGAGGTAAATCTTTTGTAAACAAAATAAAAAAATCAGTCGAATTAAATCAAAATGTAGTCAAGTTTTCACAAACTGATTTAATTACCCAGGAAAACCCTATTTGTCTATTAGGATACAGAACATTGGAAAATTATCTGTACGAAAATGTTTAGAAAAGAAGTTCGTATGAGTTTGCTAGGTGAAAGTGGGGGAGAATGGGTAAGGTAAAATGTCAACTGAAGCTAAACAGAAGTTTCACTTACTTTTAAGTACTTCTTAAAACAACATCAAAAAACTATCTTTCTAAATTTCTTTAATGTGCCGAAAGAAATAACAGTGTTAATTAACATTAAGTTAGAGTAAGCAAAAATCTGATTTCTTATTTTTTATTTTTTAATATTGCGTAGTTATTGCGTATCTGACTATCCGGTTAGTACAACATGTTATAAAAACAACAAATTGTTGTTGTATAATTTCTTGGTTTGCTTTATTAGAATTTCATAACAATTACATAAGATTTGTTTTGATTTAATTGCTATGGAGTGCCGCTACGGTGATAATTTTCCTACACACCCATTTTCCCCTTTCCTCGTATCTGCCTACTTTTTCGCTCTACAAATTTCAACTTCTTTCAGTGTTTTTGGTAAATTATTCATCTCTTTGGTAATTTATTATAATCCCTACCCGCCTTACTTGCGAAAGGAAATTTCCATACACACGTGTGCTGGAAATCAAGTTCCAGCTTGTAATCATGGTCATCTTTTCCATCCCGTGCACCTGTCTTAATTTATAACCTCAAACAAGATCATTTAGGCGGAGAGTACTTTTACTGTGAGACCGAATACATTACAGATAATGTCTCTTCTTTTCCGAATGTCTTCCGTGACAAGAAAAGAACAATTAGTAAGAAAGAACGGAAAATACAATTGAAACAAAAAGCACGAAAAACTATGATAGCGACACAGAAGTTGCAGAGTAATTTTGCTCTCGTGGTGTATATTCCGACTTTTATGATCTGTAAGTTATTTAATAAAAGTACTGGTCTCTACGAAGATGATAAATGTGTTTATATGTGACCTCATTCTAATGATTAGTGGAAAGTATCAAGCATACCCTGCTGTAGCTTACACGGTACCTCATTTCACCCCAGGAATAGCACAAGTCGGCGAGAAAGAATTGTCGTTTATGTATAGTTATAGCATACGGAGTAATTTAATTTTTGTTATCCTTCATTATAATTTATGTAGTTAAAAGCCGAGTATCACTGAAATAAATTTACTCATTTTTTCTAGTAGAATTGATTTTTTTTACTCTCAAATAGACCCTCTTGTGTTACCTACCTTCAGTAAAGAGCGTGCTGTACAAGTGAAACATTTAATTTTCACTACCAGTTATATATAGCAAACGAAGATGGATATATGCTGTGTTACAACTAACGACCGGGTGGAAGATAGAAAATCTAGTGTGTGTGTGTGTGTGTGTGTGTGTGTGTGTATGTGTATGTGTGTGTGTGTGTGTGTGTGTGTGTGTGTGTGTGGCTGTCTGGGGAGTTATTATGTCCGTGCTGCTAATAGGGAAACCGGCGGCTAAAATGAGACCACACCAATTTCCGAGTAATGAGTTGGAGGAAACTTGTTCCCATGTAATGGAAATTTTGTTTTCCTCGGTTGAGGCCGCAGAAATTTATTAAAAAAGGAAATTGCTGTTACATACTTTATAGCTAATCCTTCCTTATTCCAATTAGGCCTCGAGCTGAGACTAAGGATTAGTATGGAGTTTCTGAAAAGTCCCACAAGATTAGAGAGCCGTACGTTAAGTAACTCGTTCCCTGCTGATTAACAACGCAACGTGAATGTCGTTGGTCGAATGATTTCTTTAAGGTTTTTCAAAATTTAAATCTCTATTAGATTTTCAATCTAAACCGCTTCATGGAGTCTGTAATAGTGTACAGCGAATTGCAACGGTTGGAAACATAACGAACTGATTGGTTTAAGTTTCAAAAGATTTATCTTATAGATTTTTACAATTTAAATGATCACTTGAAGGTAGCACGTAATAAGAGAAATAATCAGCAAATATGGCAAACACTTTATATGACCTAATTTTTTATTCGAAATTACGGTTTGTTGTTGCGAAGAATATTATGGCCGAAATATAACTGGAGCCATGTAACGGGAAGGAATTCGGTCCTGGTGTTTTTAAGGAACCATCCCGCCATTTGCTTGGAGTGATTTTGGGAAACCATGAAAATAAGAATTTGGTTGATTGTACCTACGATCGAAGCCTCTTTCTTCTTAATACCCGGGCCGTACATTATCCGCTTACTCAGTAGGCCAAGTTCGGCAAGGCAAATTGAAGGGCCGGCATACAGGATTTCACAAGGTACCACTCGGCGCCCTTGAATCTTGAGACTGACGTTCTGACTAAAGGTTTTAGGGGTTCTACGCAGTAATTGAGACGAACTCAATTCCCATCCAAAATATTAGACAGTTTACAAACAAATTAATACTTTTACCTTGCACCGTTCACAAGCAGATAGACAACACTTGAATTTTCATTCTTAAACCTGAGGAGTTGTCAGAATAGTTTGTGCTGTGAATGATGTTTCTCGATTACATTCCACTTTTAAGTTCAGTAAGTGAGTTAGGTATTTCACCTAAAGTGTCTCTTTGAGTCAGCTACATTTCTACTCGTATTTTCCAGAAAAGAACTTAGATGATTCTAACTCATTTGTCGTCAGACTTCTGAAGCTTTTCAGACGAGACGGCGGTCATATTGCTCGACAGATATACATAGAGTGTAATATGCAACACATAACACACATATAATGCGGACGAATTTTGTTTTCATTCTGTATATTAGCTCTTTGCTGGTACTAAGCCTGAGTTATATTTGAGACCACTATACAGGCTTGACGTATAACAAGTAAGCTATAAGAAAAAACGTTCTTCCTTGAGTTAAGCGCAAGATATAATAATCATGTTTTCACTTAGTATTTCGAAGTTCACACCTCAGTCAACATCTTCTGGTGAACACAGTATTAAATTAATAATTAATCTGATTTTCGATACCATCTACACAAAAGATGATAGTTCTCTTTCGTTAAAACTGCTGGTTCACCCATAATTTTAACCAAATGTATAACGCTAGATCTTGGTTTCTTTTCTTCATACAGTTCTAATTACGTGTTCCATGCGCAACCTATGAACAAGGTTTTTATCAAATGGTAATTGAGGTTTTTAATCGAACCTTAAAAGGACTGTAACATAACTAACGATAAATCTCCATAATTTGTGAGATTTAAAAACTTCTAAGAGAGGGACTTTGTCACAAATTTTATAATTAGTCTTGAATCATCGTTTCATTTCGGGAAGATTGAACATATTCAGTGTGAAATAGGAACTTGAAGAGGTGACCGTGGCTGAATTATTCTTAAATGTACCGATATTAGTCGACATGCTAGAGACGATTTAATTTAGTGACGGCTACCAGGATATTACAGTAAGCACAATTCAAGCCAATCTGCGTTGTGTTTTGTTGCGTTTATTTGCATGCTTAAAATACTGTAAAGAACAGCCTTTGCGAAGGGAGATTGAATTCAAGCCAATTTCCCCTTTCCGAACGGAAGAGCTTAGTTTTTCGCCTAAATTAATGAAGCTGATAATTAACTTCAATAAACAATCTTTCATTTTTGTATTCAAAGGATGAACCGATATTGGAAAGGGAACTTAAAAACTTTTTTTCACGCATAATTTCACAAACAGAAGTATCAGAAGCAGCACTTTCATTTCATTTACTAATTAACCACATGGTTTTTTTTTCTTTTCATAAAATCGAAGTTTTTAATTTAACGAAGAAGAATTGTGTACACTGGGACAGTAAAATAGCTATCTGTGATTGTTTAATGAATGACCATGGTACTGTGGGCTCTGCTTTGCGAAGGAACCAGCAAATTTGGTACTTTTGACAATATAAAGTATACCTGTTTTGATTACTGTTATTAACACGCGTTCATTTAATGTTTCTGTGTGGCGGTACAACATTTAAATAAAACAATTCATTACAGAGGCTGTACTCTAATCTATGCTTCTCTGATGGAGGTACATGCAATTTCGCAACCACTTATTAATTATTATTATTTTTTGTCTTGCTTGGGGAGCGTCCACAAACTATTTGGCTCGGTCTAGGGAGGGGGTGGGGGTGGGTAGCAAGCTACGCTGGGCTACGTGGGGGAGGGGGTTTCGGAGCCAAGCCATGTAGCTTCTCATTCATATTCTTTGTCACAGTTAAAATAAGGTACAGTACCTATTTATTTCCGTCATTTAATATCCGTATGTAATTTACGATAATATAACAAGGGTAAACAGTACAAAATGTCTTCTGGAATCAATAGGGAAAAAAGCTGCATGTCACGCGAAAGGGGGGGGGGGGAGCTACCTCAGGCTACGAGGGAAGAGGGAAGTTCAGAGGAGGCCAAAACGTGGCTACGTAGTTTATGGACGCTCCATTATGGCTTTACAACTTGTAGAGGTCATTAGAGTCGGGAAAGGACTGAGGGAAAGGAATGCAAATGAATTCTGTCATGACCTTTTGAAGGAAGCATCCCGGCATTCACCTGGATTGATTTGGGGAAACCGTGGAAAACTCAAATCTGGATACCCGGACTGGAATTCGAGCCCACGTCCTCCCGAATGCAAGGCAAGAGCGTTACCACTCACACGCCTCTTAAGTGACTTCGGTTCTATTCAAAAACTGCTAGAAAGAGTGCTTTCGACGTGGTAAGTTACACCACTTATACAGCACTATCTCCTGTGAGAGGGCTATCAACCGGCCAAAGACTAATAAAAACACGTTTTATATAGTAGCTAAGTTTCCTAACATCCTAGTTTCAAATACTCTTCTACTAATTAAAAATTTTGATACATTTTCCGAGCAAGTGTGTATTAACAGTGGACTCATGAAGTAACGTAGAAAAATTTCTATTCGGCTATGGCATTCTGAAACGTACGTCACCCACATGACTTTCCAATGATACGCGATCTTAACGCTCACTTCGTAACTGAAGTCTTATTATATAAATTTATTATACGTGTATCCAAAAAACTGTGGCAGAAAAGTAAGTAATTGTTTTTATACATTTTATGGAGCCATTCCACCTAATCTTTATATATAAAGATGAATGTATGTTTGTTGGTTTGTTTGTTTGTTTGTTTGTTTGTTTGTTGATTTGTTGGTTTGTTTGTTCTTCATACAAATCCACAGTTTTTATCCGTTCTCGATGAAACTTTACACACTTATCCTTTGAAACAAGGAGAAAAATACTGTCTACATTTGGTTGAAAAATTGTCTGTATAAATAACATATTTGTCTCATAACTTCGAAATATGGCGGTAGACAGACACTTTGGATGTGGACGACTCCGAACCGAGTTTCCGCGTAGTGGCCTGGCAGCTGAGTGGATAAAGCGCTGGTTTACGAACGTCGTGGTCTCCGGTTCGAATCTCCGTCGGGGATAAGATTTTTAAAAATTGTTTTTCATCGTAAGAGTCAGGCCTGGGCCGTAGGTTATTCGGATTGAATGTTAAACCGTAGATATTAGAAAGTTAGGGGTGCAATGCGAGGCAAATCGTAGGTATTCTTGCAATGTTGTAGGTGTATACTCTTTTACGTTATAATGATCCCTCAGGTTTTGTTCGCAGTCAGTGTGTAAGTGTGAATCACAGTAATCTTTATATATAAAGATGAATGTATGTTTCTTTGTTTGGTTTTTTTCTTTTGTTGGTTTGTTTGGTCTTCATACAAATCCACAGTTTTTATCCGTTCTCGATGAAACTTTGCACACTTATCCTTTCAAACAAGGAGAAAAATACTGTCTACATTTGGTTGAAAAATTGTCTGTATAAATAACACATTTGTCTCATAACTTCGAAATACGGTGGTAGACAGACATTTTGGATGTGTACGACTGCGTACCGAGATGCCGCGTAATGGCCTGTCAGCTAAGTGGCTAAAGCTCTGGCTTACGAACTACGTGGTCTCCGGTTCGAATCTCCGTCGGTGATAAGATTTTTAAAAATTGTTTTTCATCGTAAGAGTCAGGCCTGGGCCGTAGGTTATTCGGATTGAATGTTAAACCGTAGATATTAGAAAGTTAGGGGTGCAATGCGAGGCAAATCGTAAGTATTCTTGCAATGTTGTAGGCGTATACTCTTTTACGTTATAATAATCCCTCAGGTTTTGTTCGCAGTCAGTGTGTAAGTGTGAACCACAGTAATCTTTATATATAAAGATGAATGTATGTTTGTTTGTTTGGTATTTTTCTATTGTTGGTTTTTTGGTCTTCATACAAATCCACAGTTTTTATCCGTTCTCGATGAAACTTTGCACACTTATCCTTTGAAACAAGGAGAAAAATACTGTCTATATTTGGTTGAAAAATTGTCTGTATAAATAACACATTTGTCTCATAACTTCGAAATACGGTGGTAGACAGACATTTTGGATGTGGACGACTGCGTACCGAAATTCGGCGTAGTGGCCTGTCAGCTAAGTGGCTAAACCGCTGGCTTACGAGCGTCGTGGTCTCCGGTTAGAATCTCCGTCGGGGATACGATTTTTAAAAATTGTTTTTCATCGTAAGAGTCAGGCCTGGGCCGTAGGTTATTCGGATAGAATGTTAAACCGTAGATATTAGAAAGTTAGGGGTGCAATGCGAGGCAAATCGTATTTATTCTTGCAATGTTGTAGGCGTATACTCTTTTACGTTATAATAATCCCTCAGGTTTTGTTCGCAGTCAGTGTGTAAGTGTGAACCACAGTAATCTTTATATTTAAAGATGAATGTATGTTTGTTTGTTTGGTATTTTTCTATTGTTGGTTTTTTGGTCTTCATACAAATCCACAGTTTTTATCCGTTCTCGATGAAACTTTGCACACTTATCCTTTGAAACAAGGAGAAAAATACTGTCTACATTTGGTTGAAAAATTGTCTGCATAAATAACACATTTGTCTCATAACTTCGAAATACGGTGGTAGACAGACATTTTGGATGTGGACGACTGCGTACCGAAATTCGGCGTAGTGGCCTGTCAGCTAAGTGGCTAAACCGCTGGCTTACGAGCGTCGTGGTCTCCGGTTCGAATCTCCGTTGGGGATACGATTTTTAAAAATTGTTTTTCATCGTAAGAGTCAGGCCTGGGCCGTAGGTTATTCGGATTGAATGTTAAACCGTAGATATTAGAAAGTTAGGGGTGCATGCGAGGCAAATCGTAGGTATTCTTGCAATGTTGTAGGCGTATACACTTTTACGTTATAATAATCCCTCAGGTTTTGTTCGCAGTCAGTGTGTAAGTGTGAACCACAGTAATCTTTATATATAAAGATGAATGTATGTTTGTTTGTTTGGTATTTTTCTATTGTTGGTTTTTTGGTCTTCATACAAATCCACAGTTTTTATCCGTTCTCGATGAAACTTTGCACACTTATCCTTTGAAACAAGGAGAAAAATACTGTCTACATTTGGTTGAAAAATTGTTTGTATAAATAACACATTTGTCTCATAACTTCGAAATACGGTGGTAGACAGACATTTTGGATGTGGACGACTGCGTACCGAAATTCGGCGTAGTGGCCTGTCAGCTAAGTGGCTAAACCGCTGGCTTACGAGCGTCGTGGTCTCCGGTTCGAATCTCCGTCGGGGATACGATTTTTAAAAATTGTTTTTCATCGTAAGAGTCAGGCCTGGGCCGTAGGTTATTCGGATTGAATGTTAAACCGTAGATTTTAGAAAGTTAGGGGTGCAATGCGAGGCAAATCGTAGGTATTCTTGCAATGTTGTAGGTGTGTACTCTTTTACGTTATAATGATCCCTCAGGTTTTGTTCGCAGTCAGTGTGTAAGTGTGAACCACAGTAATATTATTATAATTAGGGATGTAAGTCTCTGTCTTTTTGATACGTTATGACTCCCAATTGGCTATATCGTTGTGATGGAATTTTATAAGGAAATCTGTATGAAGGGCACAGGATATTGTTTGCAGTGTGATTAACAGTTGTAGTCACGAAATTTTGAGACCTTATCGAATGGTGACAGAAATATGTTGGCAATTGATTCTCATAACTTGGAAATACGGCGATAGACAGACACGTTGGATATGCACGTCTTCAGACCGTGTTTCCGTGTAGTGAGCTGAAAGCTCAGTGGCTAAACAGCTTGCTTACGAACGTCGTGGTCTCTGGTTGAAATCGCCGTCGGGGATCAGATTTTTAAAAATTGTTTTTCATCGTAAGAGTCAGGCCTGGGTCGTAGGTTATTCGGATTGAATGTTAAACTGTAGATATTAGAAAGTTAGGGGCGCACTGCGAGGCAAATCGTAGGTAGTGTTGCAATGTTGTAGGTCTACACTTTTTTACGTTATAATGATCCCTCAGGTGTTGTTCACAGTCAGTGTGTGAGTGTGAACCACAGTAATATTATTATAAATACGGAAGTAAGTCTCTGTCTTTTTGTTACGTTTTGACGACTAAATGGCTATATCGTTGTGATGTAATTTTATAAAGAAATGTGTATGAAGGGCACAGGATATTTTTTCCAGTATGATTAACAGTTGTAGTCACGAAATTTTGAGATCTTATCGAATAGTGACAGAAATACGTTGGAAATTAATTCTCTTCAAGTGGCAGGTTCGACGGTAGAATGTTATAGCGATAGCTTTCCTGTCATATTATGCCGACTCGATATTGTTTGGGACTAATCCTTCGTTACGAACAACTTACTATATTTAATTCTGGCAAAAAAATTCTTAATCCACGCGTACGAAGTCGCGGGTACGAGGCTAGTAAAGCTATAAAATTTGAGATTTGATATTTGTTTTAGGAGAAACAAAACGCAAATTTAGCAAATCTTAAAGCGGAAAGTTATTCTGTATAAGAGCTAGAGGCTTGTGTCATGCGGACATAGCATATTTGGAAATACAGCGGATCAAAAACAATAGAGCTCCATTCTCTTAGGGCACGGATTCAAAAAAAGTAATTAAATACTCGCAAAATCTCCTCATGACGCCCAAGAATGTTGAATAAAATCAGAAGGATGAAATTTCTCCACAGATTTGTTTTATAATTATAAACATTTTTGAAGATCATTCTCCATCTTCTTGTACCGAAGAATGGTGTGAAACCTCGCTTGAATGCTGATAATGTTCGCATGATATTTTTTAGGAAGCTATAGTTACTGTGTACGTTGATTTTATTACTGATAACGAAATGTCAAAGATATATTCTATTGTGAACTGTAGGGTACGGTTAGACGCACTTGTCGGTTTAAAGTCGCTGCATTTCGATCCTACTTCGAATGATAACACTGCTGCTGCCAAGCACGCGAAAATGGAACAACTGGAGTGGACACCTTTGGAAAATTCCATCTTTACTAAAAATTGTTCACGATGTGACTATCACTCATTTCAGTCACTCAGAAAGGATTAAAATGGAAAGGAATTTTCCATAAAACGAAGACATAATAGACTTCCTGCGCAATTAATTATGAACAGGCCCAACAATTTATTTATTTATTAAATAAAGAAGGTATTTATAAAATACTGCCAGAGCGACGAAAAAAATATGTAGGTAATTTAATTTAATTAATTTAATTACGATGAAGCATACGCTACAGTGGAAATCTTCCAGCACACCCTTTTTCCCTCTTTCTTGTACCTGCCTATTTCTGCCGGCTACAAATTTTAATTTTAAATTCTTTCAGCGTTTTTGTAAATTATTCACTTGCATTGGTAATTTTTTCAATCCTTGACTACAATTTATTAATCCAGAATCTTTAAAAAGTTTCTAACGTATCTGATGGAGCATCGTACTTTTCTCAATGCTTGTACTGAGTTTTTGCTTTGTTTTTGATGCTTATAGGTATATCTGTTAAAACTTATTATGACTCGAATCATCATCATCATTATTGTTGGGGACCATCTCCAGTTTCCCGGGTGTGGTTTACGAGCCGTGGTTGTTGTATACGATCATTTTCCACTGTCTCACATCCAGAAAAGTTTCTTGGTCCGTGATATATTTCAAGTTCCAGCCTCTTCTCTTTATGTCCTCCTTCAGTTGGTCGGTCCATCTTCTTCTTGGTCTTCCAACTGGTATTTTGCCCACTATCCTTTTTTCCAAATAAGCTTCTGGTAGTCTTATAGCAGTCATTCTCTTGACTTGCCCAAATCACTTAAGTCTTGATGACCTAAGTCTCTCTTCCATGGATTCCCTTAGCTCTAGGTTTGATATAATCTTGTCATTCTTTATGTGGTCAAGTCTAGTTTTCTGGAGTACCGTTCTAAGAAACTTCATTTCACATGCTTGGATGCTGCTAAGGTCCCTTGATGTTAGTGTGCATGTTTCCAAAGCATATGTGAGAATAGGAATGAGATATGATATGTGCAAGACAAGTTTTGTTCTTCTGGGAACCTTCAGGTCCCACAGTAAGCCCCGCACGGTACTATAGACGTTAGCTCCTTTGGTTACTCTATTCATTACTTCTACCGCTACTAACAATTATGCTCGCCAGGTAGCTGAATTGGTCAACATCATGACTATTTTACAATTGAGTTACGTATTCTTAATTTATCTGCAGTGTCTTTCTGAAGGAACCATCCAAAAACTTGGTGCAGAAAAGTAAACAATTATTTTTATTCACGTTATGGAGCCATTCCACACAATAATGCTACAAAATTTTAGATTCGATATTTGCTTTAGGAGAAACGAAACGAAAATTGAGCAAATCTTAAAGCGGAAAGTTATTCTGAATAAGAGCTAGAGGCCTGTGCCATACAGACAAAACATATTTGGAAATACAGCGAAACAAAAGCAATAGAGCTCTGTTCCCTTAGGGCTCGGATTCCTAAAAAAGTAATTACATACTCGCAAAATCTCCTCATGATGCCCAAGAATGTTGAATACAAATCAGAAGGTTGAAATTTCTCCACAGCTTTGCTTTAAATTTATAAACATTTTTGAAGATCATTCTCCATCTTCTTGTACCGAAGAATGGCATGAACCCTCGCTTGAATGCTGATAATGTTCGCATGATCCTTTTTTTAGGATGCTATAGTTACTGTGTACGTCGATTTTATTATTGATAACGAAATGTCAAAAATGTATTATATTGTACTGTAGGGTACGGTTAGACGCAATTGTCGGTTTAAAGTCGCAGCATTTAGATCCTACTTCGAATGATAACACTGCTGCTGCCAAGCACGCGAAAATGGAACAACTGGAGTGGACACCTTTGGAAAATTCCATCTTTACTAAAGATTGTTCACGATGTGACGACTATCACTCATTTCAGTCACTCAGAAAAGAATAAAATGGAAAGGAATTTTCTATAAAACGAAGACATACTAGACTTCGTGCGCAATTAATTATGAACAGGCTCAACAATTTTTTTCTATAAATAAGGTATTTATAAAATACTGCCAGAGTGACGGAAAAAATAAGTAAGTAATTTAATTTAATTGCGATGAAGCATACGCTCCAGTGGCAATTTTCCAACACACCCCTTTTCCCTCATTCTTGTACCTGCCTATTTTAGCTGGTTACAAATTTTAATTTTAAATTCTTTCAGCGTTTTTGTAAAATATTCAATTCAATTGGTAATTTTTTCAATCCTTGACTACAATGTATTAATTCAGAGTCTTTTAAATGATTCGTACGTATGTGATGGAACATCGCACTTTTCTCAATGCTTGTAATGACTTATTGTTTTGTTTTTGATGCTTAAAGGTTTATTTGTTATAACTTATTATGACTCGAATCATGACTATTTGAAATTGAGTTACGTACTTTTAATTTATATGCAGTGCCTTTCTGAAGGAACTGTATATAAATTATGCATTCGCCTGATGTGATCTGGGAAAACCATGAAAACCATGAAAAATCCAAATCTGGATGGAGGGACGGGGATGCCAACACCGTCAGTGTGTTACCGCTCACCCACCACGCTCGGTCTGCAGTGTCAATACGTTAACGAGTTCCTAGTTTATCACTGAAACACGAGACAATTTGATACATAGCCTTTAAATGCGATATTATATTTAAAAAATAATATTTTAAGCAGCATACGAACCGTAATATGTCTAATACGTGAGACGTTAGTGAGAAATTATCAACTCTATGGTCTCATTACACAAGAAACAATAGATTAAGTCAGCAATACTTGTTAGCATTTATGACGCACAACTTTCATAGTGCCAATGTTTTGAACTTCGGTTGTGATATTTATTACATATCATAAGACTTATTAAAAATTTCGAACCATTGGAGCACAAATATAGTATCTTAACCAGAAATACTAAAACTTAATGTGGCAGAGACCGTATGATTCCGCTAAGAATTGTGTTTTCCCTTGTATTTTTTTTTTTTTAAGATTGTGTATTAATACCAATCTATTACTGAAAAACGGATATCTGACTAAGATAAAAAAATAACAAACTTTAAAAGGCATTCTGTATGACTCCTAGTTGTAAAAGTATTAAAATGCATTTTGTATTTAAGTGTGGCATAACAGCTACTCAACATTGCCGGTAGGCCAGGGCAGGAATTTAGAATGTTATAGCACAAAATAAAGCGCTGAGAGAAAATTGGAAAAGGAAATAATGGCTTTTGAAATATGTTTGTATTACGTTATCCATTCACTAAACGAAATTAAAATTCATTGTTTATTGTTTCACATGATCAGCTGTATCGGATGAACACTTTAAAACATTAAAAGAGCGTCATAATGAAATTCTGAATTTTCACAATTACAGTGCCGAAACATACACACAATTAAATGCACGATATCTCAACTGAATAATGTGGGTCAATATTTCACGAGTTTGACAGAACTGGACTCTCGAGATTGGGAGAGATATGAAATTAAATCAATAACAATAAAATACGATTCACTCGAAAAACTGTATGATCATTTGTAAATCACCAAAACGCAAAACACTTACATTTCCACCATATTTAAAAAAAATGTAATAATGGAGAACTGCCATGTAATGTGAAAGAGACGTGTACGCTCTATCGGTGGAGTGGCACTTTGTGGATGTGACAGGGCAACAGAAAACTGAATCGAGAACAGCACAGCACCACCTAATCTAATCATCAAGTACCGTCTGCTGCTATCGTTAATATAGTTTCAGAAATATGTGTAAACTAATTATATTTATTTTAACTTGTTGCATTCAAAAGCACAAAGCTAATATTAAAGTACTGATTAAACATTCCTCTGATATTAATTTTTTTAATTAGTTTTTATACTATGGATCTTTTAATTAGAATTGAAGATCTTTACATAGAAACTTATTTCATATTATATTAATGCTTTCACTGAAAGTAATTTGTTTTAATCCTCCAAATCAGGTTCGATAAACAGAAATGGCTGAAACAATTAGGAAATTCTGTTTGTATGTAACATTATGTGTTTCCTTCAGCACGATTGTGTGTAAAAGCAGCATGTAGAAAATGTAAGTTTTCTGAGTAGAGAGAAGTTCAGGAAAGTGGGGGGACAACTATGATTAATGATACTTGCATTTCAAGGGCTTACGCAGCGAACATCATGCGTCTAAACGTCCAATAAGGAAATAACATATAAAACATTTAAATTCATGAGTAGCAGAGCAGCTCACATATAAATCTTGGGTTGAATACTCTCTCGTAAATTTGAGGAAAAATGGAGGCCTTTAGCCTCATGTTTGATATGCTGTGTAGTTATATTTTCACTGGACGAAAGGTGTAAGGTTATCTGGAGTACTCTATGGAATAGTTTTAGCATCGCGAGTTACTGAGGAGTTCTATATCTAAATGACACAGGGAGCGAGAGCAGACAATTAGAGCGAACACTTGTTTCCGCGTGGAGTGCAGATGGGTAACCGCAGTTCGTCGAGAAATAGGGCTGTGACCCTATATCGATTCCTTCGCCGCGCGGCGCCGTGCGAACGAACAGCTGTGGTGGCGAGGAGACGCTCGTGTGGCGGAACCAGTGGGCGTGAACTGCAGGTGCGGCCACGGGACAACTGCAGGGCGATCACCACGAGTCTGCCGAGTCAACCGACGGGTCTACCGAGATCGCGATTCCGCTACAACAACGTTGCTCCCGGCTGACTAGTGTCGTCATGATACTGCGGTAGTCAATACAAGACGTATTTTGTAATACGTCCTGGACCATAATTTTAAAACAGTAATTTGACCAGCACGACACCACTGAAACTACTTCAGAAAGTATTTATAACGGTACCTTGACTAGCTTGGTATTTTGACGCCGATTCCACGCAGAATCGCCATATCCAGTAATCCCTCAAAGGGAAATCAATTAATTACGTGAGTTGTTTTTTCCTGATTTCCGGACTCCCTCCCCCACTGGTGAGACTTTGTGAGATCCGACCCTCCCCCCCCCCTCTCTGGTGAGATCTCGTCCGTGAGCCACCCCCCCCCTCCCAACCCAGAAATAGCCGCCGCAACTTTTTGAGACCTTTTTTTTTATTTTATTTTTTTTAGGTCTCACCCTTCCAAAGGCGGTTACACCCCCACTTTTCGACCAAATACCCCTCCTAAAACCGTCATTTGTAGCCTTTTTTTTAGCTCTGCAGTCCAACAAGAATTTTGAAACCTCACGTGAGATTTCCGTTTACCCCCCCCCCCCTTTCCCCCTTGGTGAGATTTCGCCGGACCCTCCCCCCCCCCAAATTTCCCCTCACGTAATTAATGGACGCCCCCAAACGGCTTGTTACAGTACCTGCTTCTCTAGCTCGCGTTGTTGTTAATAAGTAAGATTACCTAAAATTAAACTGCACTGCAGCAATCCATTTCAGGCTTCAGCAATAATACTGAGGTTCATCATCTGAATAATGCCAGAATCGGCAGCGTGATTTCAGTAATAAATTCTGAAGCTCAGCATCAACTATCAGATTAATGCTAATACTAGCAGTGTCCCTGTTAACGTATTGGCCTAGAGTAGCAGTTGTCGCCGTATCAAGCCCCATCAAGGACATTTTTATTAAGTGTTGTCTCCGTCCTGAATTTTCCTTACTATTACACGTGTAAAATATTGGAGAGATATTGTATACAGCGAGACAGTTACTTGGAGAATTATCCAATACTTAGAATAAAAAACGTTACACAAATGCAAGAGTAAGTCACACATTTATGAAGTGAATTGCAATAAGTTGTATCTTGTTGAATGGTCATTAATGACGATGGATGATAATATGTTTGTTGCAAATACCTGTCGGTAATAGGCTTGTGTTCACTAAGAATAAATCGGACGCATAGCAGTTTTTAATGATGAATCATGCTAAGGAGATAACAAAAACAAAATTATTTATTATAAAAGATAAAGATTATTATTATTTTCAGAAAATAAATTCGACAAAATCAGGCGTTCAGTCACATGACCGCGAACGCCAATGAGAAAGCATTACGTCACGCCATCCGAAACGCCAAAGTTGTTGTTGACATATTCGCGGAACAGAACAGGTTACTTTCTAAATTATTCGTTTGTAGCAACTTTTGTCACGTTAATACAGTTGTTCTCAGTTATATGCTGAAAGACTAGTGTAATTCGCTACGGAATCAGGATTTAGCAAAGCAAACAGTAGCAATTTGCCCAAAATTGACGCCGTAACACTTGGCAGATTTTTAGCGTCAATCATCGACTTTTAGTCATCGGAATCACGCTATGTAAGTCCACACAAGTGTCAAATATAAATTATAGACTTAAATAGCATTATTTCAGTTTCCTAAACAATAACCTTTTGCTTAGATACAAATTTTGTAAATTAATTGATACTAGTTTTGAGATATAAGCAAGTGCTAAATTTAATACACCTTTTCTAGAAAAGTATATCCTTAGAAACAGGTGTGTCAAATTTTAAAGCAATGGCACTGCAAATTTCCAGTTTGCTCTAAGCTTCAAATCAGCTAACAACATCACCTTTTAGTTAAGATTTCTCGAGAACCAAGAGATTAAAAAAAATTCTTTATTTTCAATTTGTTTCATCAAGCTATATAAGAATTTATCATAAGATTGTGGCACCATGGTAATGATAGTGCTGCCAAAGTGTGTTTATTATGTTAAACGTAACACTGATGTAAGATTTTAAATCATAAAACAAAAACAACCTCAACTCATACCTTATTACGTTATCAATACTTGAAAAGTAGTGATTTTGCAAAATTTATCAGTTTTGCTTTGGATTTAGAAATATATTGTGTACAAACACTTACATCAAAAAAATGATCTTCACAAAAATAGATTCTTGAATTTTCAGATAAACTATGAGCATCCTTCCTCCTTGTAAGTTTTAACCATTTTTCCGTATTTGTTCATTTTTTGTAAAATGTATAAATAACTTGTTTGCCGTTTACAGTGTGATTTTACACTGAGGCACTACACAGTACATATAAAACGAGGAATTCATTTTTAATCAAAGAAAATTGGCACCAGTATTATACATACACGACTGTTTTGTTTTGTTTCGGTTGGCGTGATGTCATTCAAGACGCCATGACAGTCTTGAGCGTTTTTCGAGGTAAATTTAAATACATTTTTAAAAAATTCTAAATATTTAATCTAAATGTTCGATATTTTTTTAAAATAATCCGTTTTTTTTCAGTAAAATAGATAATAAAGTGTTAACCTATTTTTTAAATTTAGTCAACTAGCCAATTCTTTAAGTATTTCAACAAAAGCTTAGAATTACAAATACGAAGAGAAAAGTTATTTGCAATATGAAATTTTTCGGGCTTAAGGCAACAGCCAGAACAGCGATATAATCGTAGTACTCTTGTTGCGTCTACTGTTCAAAAATTTCTACGGTTTGGTCACTGCTTGGTGTATATTTCGTGGCTATGACCGTTGAGTCCCAGTAGATACTTAATTAGTAATTCGTACAAGATTTACTGCCTGTATAGCATAAGAGACAAAGAAATATATATTTAGTTTTTTAAAGAGAAAAACAAGGAATGAGCCAAAGGGTGAAACGTAGAAAGATTTGTTCAACGCAAAATTCCAGAGAGACTGCAAGACTAGGATTAACAAAAGGACAGAAACTTAATGGTTGCAAAGCATTAACGTCAGAAGAATTCAATAGTAATTGTGGTAAACTAGATAAGGGTGTAAAATCTAATCAGTTTATTGAATAAAAATATCACGAAACAAAATCGTCTTCCTGTGAAACAGATCGTGGTGGTATAATGATTAACATCATCTGATAAATTTTTACGAAGACAATCCACTCTTCACTCAGTTTTTTCTTTTGTTGACATAATAATCTATATGTGCTTTTAACCATGAAAATGAATAAGAATGTAATATCCGATATCCTGCTCTGCAATTTTTAATTAAACATGGCTTCTGATTGTCTGAGTGTTATAAGAAATAATGCGTATGAAAGTTAATATTTGAATTACAAAAAAATGATTAAAAAATTCCAACAGAAACTGTTATTAGTAATTAGATGTCTAAGCAGTCACATAAAAAATTACTATGCATGAAGTGAAGCAAAATTACTAAAATTTGGTTTTAATTTGAGCATTAGAGCTGTACAAAATTACAGGTTTCATTTAGATAAGCAATTATGCAATTAAGTACGGTTTGGTTTCATGCCTGAATTTCCATTTTAGTGGAAAGTACCTTCGTATCTCTTCCCAGATTGTTATAACAAAAATCTAATCATTCAATCTTTCACTCACAAATAGACTTAATAGATCAGCGGAGAAAATTAGTAATTCTGCTGATAACTTTATGTGTTGCAGACACTGGCAGCCATGTTGAGGACGTCTCTGTGTTTCTTCGCGCTGCTCGCCACTGCTGTAGCTGTGTCCAAGGTAAGTAAAAGGCGAATAACGCTACACAGGGGAAGCGCTGCGAGACTATACCGACGCATGTTAGCTATGTAGGTAATATAGACTATAGAGACTAGACTTAATTACATCTATGTAACATCAGAACTTCTACATACCTAAGAAAACTGATACTCAAATACGTCTGCCATTTTCGCCTGGGTGTAGAGAGAAATAAATAAATTTATTCTTAAGAAACATACAATAACAAATGTGAGAATTGAATTTTTCCCGGATAAGTTTGAAATAAATACTTCATGGGTTTTTTGCCTGATATTTTCTTTATTATTAAACTCTTTATTTAATAACAACAAAGTTTCGGCAACTACCTGCGTTGCCTTCATCAGGTTAACTGTCATATAAAGTTACAAGACAGTGAATGTCTCGCGAGCGAATCCTGCCGGAGGTAGTTGCCTAAACGTTGTTGTTATTAAATAAAGAGTTTAATAACAAAGAAAATATCGGGAAAAATACCCATGAAGTATTTATTTCATACAATAACAAAGTATCATCGGGTGAAAGATTATTGTTTCCTGTTATTTTGTAGCATTATTTTTTTTTCCTTTCCAGACATAAAGAAAAAAATTTAACAATCTAAAAAAAATATTGACGCGCAATACTGAATTTGGCTTATTCGTGATTCTGTGTCATGGTAATGCCTTAAGAAAGTTCATTCTGTATTGTGACTTCTTCATTTCTTTCTTCACCTAGTCCTATAACAACAATAAGTAGGGTTTTATTTGCAATTCTATCCCTATTTCCACATTTGTGCTCACTTCTGAAATCTCTATCGAGTCTGGTTAGTGAGTTGTAACGTTCAACCATCACATTAAGTAAACAGCAGTTTGGAACCTCCGTCCGGCCATCCAGATTTCGGTTTTCCACTGTTTTTTCGAAATCGTTCCAGGCGAATGCCTGGATAGTACCTACGAAAGACTATGGCCAAATTCCCCATTCGTTGCCCCGATTCCCATTATGCCTCTATCGATCTCGAAGTCAATGAGGTGTAAAGGCATAAGCAAAAAAAAAAAAAAAATCTAGCTGATATCCACAATGATCCTGGTTTTGAAATAACCTCTTCTATCGCACTATGGTAATGTCTTTTTGATACCCATGTAGTAAATTTTTGACTTCGTATGTCTTCATTGCTGATTTCAGGAACTACCATTGTCTTTTTCCTTCCTGGAAACGTATCCGACAGGGCTGAAAGCGTTTTACTTCAAGTCGAAGCTAGACCGACTCTTTAAAAGAAGGACACGAAATAATAATTTACAAAACAGAAGAAGCAGCCAGTGAAGTGGTAAAGTGGTTTAAGGCAAACTCATTCAAATTACATTTTGACAAAACACATAACATTAGGTTTAAAAACAGCAAAAATATGCATAGCAAGATTTACATTTAAATTATGAAATTAACTCAATCTTGGAAACAAAGAATTTAAATACCTTGGTAGATAAATAAGAAATTTAATTGGCTAGTTTTCTACTGAAGAAGTTAAGCAGTGGTACCTCTGCAATAAGAACAGCAGATTTGAAATTGATGTAACAGGTGTAGACGTCTTACTTTCTTTCAGTCATGTGGGTAACTCTTCAGGAAGTAAGAAAGTTTTTATACTACAGAAAAGAAATTTTTAATTGTTTTGTAGACAACTCTTTAAAAAGCTAAATATTCTTGCAACAATTTATCAGTATATAGATTCCCTCATGTGTTTTGTCGTAGAAAATTTTAACTTGTTTAAATCGAGTATCCCAGGTACGTAATTTCAATACAAGAAAAAATAAAACATACCAAAGATGAAACGAGTAATCATTAGCAAACCAGGAGTAGGTTATACTGGGATATATCTATTTAATAAATGGCCTTTAAATATTAAACAGTGTGTATATAATAAAGAAAAAATGATACATTGTCTTAATGCCAATTACTTCTACTCCATCGAAGAATTAGTATAAAATGATTAACAGCATCTGATATCGGTTTTACACAAGTCACTTGTAATAAAAGTTAATATTTAATTTTTTTAATAATATATAATATCTTTTATTTGTGATTGTTGATCATCTTGTATGAGTATATATTAAGCATGACATCGTCCACATCTTTGTATCAGCTAATATCACATATCTTCTGTGAATCAACGACATTCACCTCACTTATTTGAATGTCAACTACATTATCCATCAGAAGGATGCTATGGCAAAACAGCAAACTGATTGTGATATTAACACGCCACTTTACAGCACCTTTAACATAGCAGTCTCACTTCATGTTTCTAATTCAATACCATTATGCCTCCCCACCGCTATCCCCTGTACGTCCTTATATTTACGATAATGACTAGATTGAAATGTGGTTGTCGTTGGTATGAATGCCTAAAATACCCTATGTCACACTAATCTCACAAGTCGATGCTGTAACAAATTCAATTGTACGAATATTCTGACGAATTTCCGCAGTTCTCGCATTTCGTGTCCAGAATGTAAATATTTTTCCCATACGAGTTTCGTTCTAATGGAAAACGAAGTCATCAATGGTGATAACTGCCAATTCAAATTTTGCTACGTTAAAGAAAAATCTGATTTTTATAGGCACTATGTTTCACATGTCATCAGTCTACAGTTTATCAGATTTCGGTTACACAGCGACTAGCGTTGATACTCGTTCATACATTAGTACTAACACTTAATCAAATTTTGATATGAAGAATATGTAAGTTAACCTAAGCTTGGAATTCAACCCGAAGGTTAGGTGGACCCTCCCGAACGAAGTATTCTTAGCCTGTAATTGGAGACCAGTTCCTTTCCTCCTAAGCTAACCTAACTCCAGTAAAGGGAACCTAAAGTTTATCGTCGAATCTGAAACACGGAAACTTTCTGGCATACTTCACATTACACAGCAAGCATGAAGGTATGTTATTTATAAATAATTTATTCTCTAAATGACTATCCGATATGAATAATAACATTATTTAGAGTAGATATAGTATTCTCGGGAGACTAGCCGAGTAATCAAGGTGTTTTCACTCAATATTTCTGCGATCAGAAACTCCGTCGCCATCTTCTGGTGTCAGATCATCATCACAGCACCAGTCTCTGCCATTTCATTGTAGGCAGTGATTGTTGGAGGTATTGTCCTCGGACATTTTCTCCTATTAATAATGTTTTTAATGTCTTCGCATGTGATGGGTCTATACGGTGATGTGTTAATAGAGGAGATTCTGTGGTCGTTTGTATCGGTCAATAATAGCGTCGTATTGGCTAATATTTCGAACCACTGGGTTGTTTGACTTTTTGGATTTATTGTAGAAGGTACTTGCAATTTGGCGGAATCTTTCTTTAAGGTAAGGTAGCATTGTCGACTTGTGTAGAGGGTCATTTGGAAACCAAATTGGGAAGTGTGGGGTTCTTTTTAATGCCTTATTCTGTAAACCTTGAAGACTTTGTATATGGCCATCAGCTGCATAAACCTAAGTAGTAAGATGACCTTGTTTGACGGCCATAGTTCACTTTTCCGCCACCAGATGGCAGCACTAACTGATGGCGCTAGTGTCGCCCGTGTGACGTCACCAGCCGGCAGCACCGTACGGCGGTAACCTGAATCTGAGTATTCTGTGGAGCTTATTCGGGCGCACAACCCCGCAGGCGACAACGGTTATTGCTATTCCCAGCGCGCGCCACACATGACGCGTCGGCGAGCAACGGGATCCCGTTATACTCTTATTCCTGGAGTGCGTAGTTTCCTAGCGCAGCGCTATTTCCGGGTGACGCGTAGGATCCCGTTAGCCGCTATTCCTGGAGTGTGTGTGTACTGGGACCTACTTTCCGCAACACAATTTACCGTTCGTGACAGGGTATAAATTCTGTGCCAAACTTCTTCTCAGCCTCATTGATCACCAGTATCTTACAGAGTGAACATCATGGATCGAGTACTGACTGCTGAAGACATCGAACAGTATTTAGCAAATGGTGAGTGAATTTTCTATTATTAATTATTATTATAATTATTATTATAAATAAGTAAGTTTTATTTTAATTTTATTTTATAGGTCTTCCAGCCATCTCACATCTAATCAGTGATGAATTTGTAGATTCACGATCGGTAACAATGGACAACCTTGAGGTGCGGTACAATCTTGCAGGTGGTAAGTGATTAACATTGTAAATTATTTTTCATGTGAATACTTAGTGCATATGCTTGACATTATTTATTTTGTTGCAGATGCCTCTGATGATGTGAATAATACTGCTGTTGGTCGTACCAGTAAGTAGCTAAAAATTTAAATAACTTTTTGTGTGAATACTTAGTGCATATGTGAATGACATTATTCATTCTGTTGTAGGTGTGAGTGAATGCGTTTTGCCTGTGATTACCACTCAGGAAATTATGGATTGTTTTACTACCGGCAAGTGTTTAATACTTTAAATAATTTTTTGAGTGAATACTTAGTGCATATGTGATTGACATTATTTATTTTGTTGTAGATCTGAGTGGAGGTCCTTTGCCTGTGATTAACACTCAGGAAATTATGGATTGTTTTACTACCGGCAAGTGTTTAATACTTTAAATAATTTTTTGAGTGAATACTTAGTGCATATGTGATTGACATTATTTATTTTGTTGTAGATCTGAGTGGAGGTCCTTTGCATGTGATTAACACTCAGGAAATTATGGATTGTTTTACTACCGGCAAGTGTTTAATACTTTAAATAATTTTTTGAGTGAATACTTAGTGCATATGTGATTGACATTATTTATTTTGTTGTAGATCTGAGTGGAGGTCCTTTGCCTGTGATTAACACTCAGGAAATTATGGATTGTTTTACTACAGGCAAGTGTTTTATACTTTAAATAATTTTTTATGTGAATAATTATTGCATATGTGACTGACATTATTTATTTTGTTGTAGATGTGAGTGGAGGTCCTTTGCCTGTGATTAACAATCAGGAATTGATGGATTGTTTTACTACTGGCAAGTGTTTAATACTTTAAATAATTTTTCATGTGAATACTTAGTCCATGTGTGACTGACATTAGTTATTTTGTTGCAGATGAAATGAATGCTGTTGGCCTTACCAGTAAGTAGCTAATGCTTTAAATAATTTTTTATGTGAATGCTTAGTGAATATGTGATTGACATTATTTATTTTGTTCTAGATGTGAGTGGAGATGCTTTGAATGTGATTACCATTCATGAATTGTTTTGCTACTGGCAATCATTTGGTACTTAAATTATTTTTCATGTTAATACTTAACGCATATATGACAGACATTATTTATTATGTTGCAGATGATGTGAATACTGTTGGCCTTACCAGTGTGCAACCTACACACAAACGGAAGGCAAACCATGATGACGGTCCATCAAAAAGCATTAAAATGTCAGGTAATGTATTCATTTTTTAGACTGCTTTGTTTTCCATACTTGTAACTATGAATCTAATTTTTTGTGTCTATTTTCAGATGTTTATACGTCACCGCCAGACATGGAAGAACTATGGGGTATTCCAATACTGGACATAGCCCAACCCAGCACTAGTGCGAGGAGTATTTCAGCAGTTGCAGATGATGTGAATACTGTTGGCCTTACCAGTGTGCAACCTACACACAAACGGAAGGCAACCCATGATGACGGTCCATCAAAAAGCATTAAAATGTCAGGTAATGTATTCATTTTTTAGACTGCTTTGTTTTCCATACTTGTAACTATGAATCTAATTTTTTGTGTCTATTTTCAGATGTTTATATGTCACCGCCAGACATGGAAGAACTATGGGGTATTCCAATACTGGACATAGCACAACCCAGCGCCAGTGCGAGGAGTATTCCAGCAGTGGACATATCCCATCCCAGCACCAGTGCGTGGGCAGATCCAATCGATGAGGATCTACTGGCCACTCTATCGCCAGTGGAAGCACTCTGGGCGACAGACGAACCATCGACCCAGTGGCTGCCCAATACACCAGCAACCATTAGCGCGGGTGGGGAAAAAGGTAAGTCAGATGCTACGCGCTTGAAGCCAACTATCAGGGCAAGTGCTTTCGGGAATAGGTTACTCCATGTTTCAGTTATAAATTCAGAAAATTTTAAAGACCCCGAAAATTATATTAGAGCATGTTATGGAATTTTTAAAGACCAAATTTCCGCGATTATTAACAATCCTTCATCACCGGCTATAAAATGCCAGGTGGGGTTGGATTGTCTTTTCCAAATTCAGAAGAACAATGTCACTAACATCAGCCGTATTTGTTTTATGCCGAAGATGCGAGAAATAACATTAAGAACTCACCTGGAAGAATGGTATGATGTCTATGTGCGTCAAGATATTTTGAAGAGATATAGTGAATTCCAAGATCGGGATAGTGGCAAAACCCTCGATCAGATTAATGCCATCGATATCCATGTAGCTAAATTCGAACCGCTGTATCGGGGGCTCTTCATTTATAGCTCTGCCATCCGATATCCAAGCAAAGAAAGCAATTGTCAATGTTCAAAACTATGATGATCGTTGTTTTCTTTGGACGATCCTGGCATTTCACGAAAAGGTGGGAGATCACCGGTATAGAGTCGATCATTATATTAAAGTCCGTTTCAAGTACGAATTAGATTTTGCAGGCATAGAATTCCCTGTAAAATTGTCAGACATTTCTAAATTTGAGAGGCAAAATCCTGAATATTCGATCAATGTCTATGGCTTGGAACCAGAAAATGAAAAACATAAAGTTGTAGGCCCCCTCCATCATGCTGCAGTGAAACGCGAATTCCATATAAACATGTTGTTGATTTCAGAGGGTGAAGATAAGTCTCACTACTGCTGGATCAAGAACTTGTCGCGGTTAGTCAGATCATCAATAACTAAACACCCATATACAACACACATATGTGATAGATGCCTGCAGCATTTCGGACGCGAAGATCTCTTCGAACGCCATGAGATTGATTGCGCAAGGGTAGGAGCTGTAAGAGTTGACCTACCCGGCGACGAAAACAAAACCTTAAAGTTTAAGGATTTTGTGTACCAACAGCGTGCACCATTCGTCGTTTACGCGGATTTTGAATGCTTGTTGAAGCCCATTCATACGTGCAGACCCGACCCTAATGCCTCTTACTCCACAGGAGTCCAGGAACACATCCCTTTTGCCGCAGCATACCAGCTCGTTTGCGCATACGAGCCTCAGTTGAACAAATTCGACTCATTCTTGGGAGAAAAACCCTGAGAAGTGGCTAGTAGATCAACTCGTGAAACTGGCCCATGACGTTGATAAAATCTACAAGGCGGTCATACCTCTTGTAATGTCAGCTGATGAGGATGCACGATTTACCAGTGCTACGGTATGCCACATCTGTGGTGATGGCTTTGCACCGGAGGCCGTTAAGGTCCGCGATCATTGTCACATCACAGGTGCATTCAGAGGGGCTGCACACAATAAATGTAATTTACAGTACAAAAATCAACGATGCATACCCATCTTTTTCCATAATTTGTCTGGGTATGATGCGCACTTTATTGTTAAGGCTTTAGCACACCTCGATTATGATGGGATGGATGTCCTACCCATCAACACTGAACGTTACATTTCATTTTCGAAAAAGATTAACGGTACATCAATTAAATTGCGGTTCCTGGATTCGTACCGTTTCATGCAGTCCTCGATAGATAAACTGGTTGGAACCCTTGAGGACCGTTTCATGGGCATTACCAGTGCGTATTTTACAGACCCTGAGAAGTTCCAACTAGTTAAGCGAAAAGGAGTCTTCCATACGAATATATGGATTCAATGGACAAGCTCAAAGAGGCCACGCTCCCTCCAAAGTCTAAATTTTATAGTTCGTTGTCGGAGTCAGACATTTCTGATGAAGATTACGAGCACGCGACAAAAGTGTGGCGGATTTTCCAGATCAAAAACTTGGAAGAATATGCAAGTCTGTACATGGGGACAGATGTACGGCTACTTGCAGATCTGTTGAAAAATTTAGGAGTGTATGTTTGGAGATGTACACCCTGGACCCTGCACACTATTACACAGCTCCAGGCCTTTCGTGGCAGGCTATGTTAAAGAGAACGCGTGTCGAGCTGGATCTTCTGACAGATGTTGACATGCTTCTCTTTTTCGAACGTGAACTCGTGGTGGTATTTGCCAGTGCGTCCATAGGTATGCCAAGGCAAATAACCGGTACATGGCGGAGTACAACCACAACTCACCTGAAAATTTCATCATGTATTTTGATGTAAACAATTTGTACGGCTGGGCCATGTCAGAGTATCTACCCTCTGGAGGGTTTCAATGGTTATCGGCCGAGCAGATTGCATGCATAGACATCATGAGCGTAGCAGCCGACCTCACCTAGGGGTTTCGTTTTAGAGGTAGACTTGACGATTCCCCAGGATATACACGACTTTCTAGCAGACCTAACCCGCCATGTCCAGACCACAAAGCTGCCCCTGGATCTACTTACCCCAAGCTGATGACTACGTTGGAGGATAAGGTTCGGTATGTTCTCCATTACCGAGTCCTCCAACAATGTGTAGGCTTGGGGATGAAGTTGGGCACGGTTCATCGGGTAATATCTTTCAACCAGTCACCGTGGTTGAAAGAATACATCTCTCTCAACACGCGTTCTCGTCAGTCGGCAACATCAGAATTTGAGAGAGACTTTTTCAAATTAATGAATAATTCAATTTTCGGCAAAACAATGGAGAACCTTAGAAAACACCGCGACGTGAAATTGTGTACAGGTTGGGTGGGCCGCCGCAGTGCCCGCAAGCTTGTGGCTTCACCACACTTTAAACGAATGACTATTTTCGAGAAAGACTTTGTGGCTCTGGAGATGTCGAAAGTGAAGATACTTTTCAACAAGCCAGTCTACGTCGGGATGTGCATTCTCGATCTGTCTAAATTGCGGATGTATCGATTTCACTATGAATTTGCCATTCCGCAGTTTATACGCCCGAAATTACTTTATATGGACACAGACAGTTTCATCTATTTGGTGAATGGCTGTGATCCATATGAAGTAATGAAACGCAACAGGGAGGAATTCGACACGTCCGGATATAAAACCAACAATCGTTTCAATATAGAACCCTATAACGAAAAGGTTGTTGGAGTTATGAAAGATGAGGCGAATGGTTCCCTGATTGTTGAGTTTGCGGGTCTAAGGTCGAAAATGTATTCATTCCGACTAGAATCTAACCAGACCTCAAGACGGGCCAAGGGTCTGGGGCGCACAGTAACAAAAAAACTTAGTATACAAGATTATATTGACTGTTTACATGGTGTCAAAGAGAAGCGCCACACACAACTCCGATTTGCATCAAATCTCCATATAGTAACAACTGTTGAAGTATCCAAGCTGGGTCTGTCTAGATTGGACGATAAACGCTATATTTACCCCGACGGGATTGGAACCCTACCTTGGGGGCACAAGTCTGTACCAGAGAGTGAATGAGTTTTGTAAAATATATGTATGAATGGAGATTAAATATAGCGTTTATCCCGTGTATATTTTACAGTGCACTGGAGGGTGGGTTGTGTTGTAAATATCATTAATTGTAAATAGTAAAGTTTTTGGTCATCTGTCTATCATGACGTGTAAATATCAATTGATGAAGTTGTCTAATGTCGATCATGATGTGTAATTGATGAAGTGTTGTTCATCTGTCTAATGTAAATAGTGTCATATTTTCTCTGGGGTTTTGTCAGTGCACTGTACTTAGTATTAGTCATGTACTGTAAAATGATCTCTATATTGTAAAATAAACTCTATATTGTCAAAGAAAATTGTAAAAAAAGTCTCTTAGCTATGGTGAGGAGAGAAAAAAAAACAACAAATATATATGTTGTACTGATATTTATTGAAGAATCATAATTTGAATAAATCTTTTACATTTATCCATGTGTTATGTGATTTATCAAAACCTAACCACTTCACTAATGCCATATTCTTCCTTTTCCTTATTACTTGTTCAACAAGAAATGTACTTGGATGTTTTGTTAATTGTAATTCTTGCTGGTAAAATGCTCCTGCAATATCTTTACCCTGATAGTCTTTAAGTAAATAAGTTACAGGATTTGAAAATTTAACTTTTCTGATGGCAAACACTTCAGTTGACCAGTTTGGCAGATAGCCTTTGTCAAACTTTCCTTTAAACCTACTAATCCTAACATGGTCACCAACTTTGAATTTTGCTGGTGTGGTAGTCTTCACACGGAAGTACACTGTTGAAAGTAAAGAGTTGTCCTTTACATCACAAGGTTTCATTTTGATGGTGCTGTGCCACTTGTTGTTATAATTTGACATTAACTGAGGAAGAAGTTCAATCCACCGATGTGAACCACGCCTTGCTGAATTCTTGCCACATTGCATTCTTAATAGTTCTGTTTAATCGTTCAACTATTGATGCTTTAAGATGGGTATATGTTGAGTAGTGATTAATACCATAGCTAGTCATGAGATTTTTGAACTTGGAATTGTAAAACTCTTTTCCGTTGTCAGTCTGTAAATTTTTAGGTACACGACCACCACTTAGTATTCTCTTCATAGCATCAGCAACCACACTAGCTGTCTTGTTCTTGAGAGGTAAAGCCCAAGCATACTTTGAATAAGTATCAATCACCATCAGTATATACTTGTAGCCACTATTTTTACGAGAGTATGGGATCATTTCTACAATATCAGCTTGCCACAGATCATCGAGTCCTTTAATTACTACATGACGTCTTGGGAAATTTCTTCTTGCTGGTCGATGGAGTTCAGCCACAACTTGATCCATGTTACAATATAATGTTTCTTTCACGAAGTTCTTCAACCACTGATAAAATTTCGTTGGAGTGTGCCGTATGTCCTGCTGATGTCGATGCGGTAAGTAACTTCAATCTTTCAACGAGCTCATTCGGATCGTCCCAGTACACATATTCCTTCATGGGAAGAAGACCAGAACCAGACTGACTGACAATTTTAGAGACTATGGTTTTATACTTAATATTGGTAGCAGGTTTCAGAATATTACCAGATGGACTAAATTTTACTCTGTGGGCACTCGTGTTGTTTAATATTTCAAAGTAGCTTTTCAAGTCCTTGGCAGTATACTGTTTTGGGTTTTTCAAAAACAACAACTCCATTAATCCTCTAGTTCTTTCATGTTCATCACCATCGATCACAATCACATTTTCATCAATAGTAACAGGCGAGTTTCCAATCATTAGTGAATCATTCTTCCATCGAACACCATACACAGAATCATAATCTCGATCACTTCGACCAAGTGACTTCAAGATATCTTTGATCAAGAGAGGAGACTGCTGCTGCTGTAAATGTCGCTGAGGTAAGAAAACTCTTTCCATAGTATCTGTCACAGGTCTTAATGAATCCTTGAAGAATCTCTCAGAGTCAATTTGGCCCGTCTTCAGCTCGAGTAACTTGCGTCGAATTGCATTGCGGGCCTTTATGATACCACGTTTGGTTTTGTTGTTGTAAGGTCCATGTTTACACACCGAATGAAGCTTATCAGAGTTTATTGTACTATTTTATACTTGATAGTTAATGTTGCTGTAAATTGTTTGTGGGGTTGAGCATTTGGGAGAAAATAAGATGATCACCTGCTTCACAAAGTTTATCCTTGCAGTTTTAATCCAATTCACTATTCATCAACCCTGTCCGGTTTGGCTACTGAGAGGTCACACCATTGACGGGAATTTCGTATAGTTAAGACCGGTCTCTAGAATGTATGCACGATCTTCAATCAAATCTGTTACATTTTTTTTTTTTTTTTTTTTAACAGTTTAACGTCCCTTTTTAACAACGTGGTCTTTAGAGACGGGAAAGGATGGGGGCAAGGAATGGGAAGGAATTCGGCATGGCCTTTTGAAGGAAGCATCCCGGCATTCACCTGGAGTGATTTGGGGAAACCATTGAAAACCCAAATCTGGATGCCCGGACGGGGATTCGACCGCCGTCCTCCCGAATGCGAGGCCAGAACGCTATCCGTTTACACCACCACGCTCGGTAAATCTGTTACAGCAATAGTTATAACCATGGTAACTACTGTCGATTGTAATTCCTTCAGAAGCATTGCCGCAGCGGTAGCTGCATTGTCAATGTATTGTTTGGATGCAACATCATCGTCGTCGATGGGTCAGCTACATGTTTGATTTCTA